>JBBYHM010382429.1:0-15857 GCA_038381775.1 Adansonia rubrostipa
GGTTTTTATGTCAAAGCATGTATGTATTTCATGTTTTTCACCTTGGCCGAATCTGTTTGGAATTGTTCATGATCATTCGGTGCTTATTTTTATTTTGATTTCATGATTTTTAGATTGTTTGGTAATTTTAGTAAACATAGGAACTAAATTGTAAAATTTATAAAAGTTTTTTTTTAACATTTTTTGCTTGGTTAAGAGCTTTGTAAGCCATGAGATTTTTTATTTGTGTATTTGTAAACATTTTTAGGTATTTCTAATACTTTAGGGATCATTTTGTAAATATTAAAAGTTTAGGGGCTAAATTGTTAAATATGAAAATTATATTTTGTGGCTAAAAATGCTTGGCTGAACCTTCTTGCACATTATTACCATGACTTTTGTGGTGATTCTTTGCTGGTTTGATGATTTTTAATGATTTGTTTATGGTATTTTACCATATAGTGGTCAAAATGTAATGTTACAAAGTTTAAGGGTTACTTTGCAAATAGAAAAATTTCAGAGCAAGGTATTTGGCCAAATCTTTGTTGATATATTGGCCGCATTTTCATGCATAATTTCATATGATTTTTATAATTTTTAGGTTATTTTATTATATCGAGACTAAAATGAAAATTTAGAAAAGTTAGGGACTAAATAGCAAATTTTCATATTTAGGGGGCAAAATGTATATTTCACCGTTTTAATGATTTCTATTATTTATATGGCCTTTCGTAAGGGTATAAAAATTTTTAAAACTTTTCGTATTTGTTTAGTCCTCCAAAGGATACGAAATGTAATTTTCAAAAATTTAGAGGCTTGCTTGCAAATTTTGCATTTCAAGTCAAACTTAAACTTATAACTTTTCCATTTAGACTATATTCATCTACTTTTCATCATTTTAGTGTCCATTAGGGTACTGGGACACTTTCACGTTGAAAGTATACCTTAGGGGCATTTTGGTAATTTTTTCAAAATTAAGTCCTAGATAGTAATCGGGATGCTTTTATGCCAAAGGTGCATATTTAGCATAGGTTCATCTAGTTCTCATCATTTATTGTCCATTAGGGGTACCGAGATACTTTTATGCTCGAAGGTATACTTAGGGGTATTTTTGTAATTTTTCTCATCGTGATGCTTTTATGCCAAAGGTGAATGTTTAGGATTTATTTAGCCTTCTAAGGTCATTTTAGTGTCCGTTAGGGGTACCAGGATACTTTCATGTTAAAGGTATATAGCAGGGGTATTTTCATAATTTTTCTCACTGGGATGCTTTTATGCCAAAGGTGAATGTTTAGGATTCATTTAGCCTTCTAAGGTAATTTTAGTGTCTATTAGGGGTACCAGGATACTTTCATGTCGAAGGTATACCATAAGGGCATTTTCGTCATTCGTTAGAACCATGTCTTATATGATTACAAGGATATTTTCGTGTCTAAGGGATACATTAGGAATAAGTTCGTCATTTCATATTGTTATTGAGTTTTAGGAAGTTTTATAAATATTTTCAATAAAATACAAAATTTTCTTCTTAGAAAATTAAGGTAATGTCTCCAAGTTAAAATAATACATAGATTTTCTTCCAAAAGATGAGAGAGGTTCTACGGATTATTTTAATATCAATATATCCTTTTCAAAATGGAAATCAGGATTTTATAAATTTTAAAAAATAATAATAAAACCTTTCGCATTCCTCTGGTTTTCTATTGGGATACAAAGGTGAATGATAAAAAGCTTTCCTGTTCCATTGGCCCTCTGATGGAGTACGTAAGAGATTTTGATTTTTAAAATTCTGAAAACCCGATCAAACTAACATGGAATAATAATAAATTTGTTTTATAAATTGTTATTTCGAGAATCTATAATTAAATGCCATATGTTGAAACTGAATAAAAATTAAGATTCAAGTTAATAAATAATTAATAAGGTATCAATTTTCGAGCATTAAGAGAGGGTCGATCCTTACTTGTGATTGTAATTGACTCTCGGACTCTTTTATATGATCTTTGGTATGATCTCGGGCCTTGGAGTTTGTATTCTAGGGTTTTGTAACCCTCAAAATACAAACTCCAGTAGGTAACTAATCTCGCCTAACCCAACGGATTGGTGGGTTATTTTGTAATGATTATTTATGGTTAAGTCGAGTGAGTGATTCATTTCGACCACCCAGTCCCAAAAAAAAAAGAAAATGTCAATAATGATATGGCCTATAGAAATAAGAGAACATAAAATAATGATAAATTTAACAAATAGAAGAGCGAAGGCCATTTAAGTCGAGCTTAGTCAGGATTTGTATCCGAGCCATGTTACGATAACATGATATGTGAATATTTTAAAATCTATATAAAATGAATTATCAACAAGTAAAATATATAAAATTAAAATACTTTGCACATAAAAAAAAACAAAGATACACAAAACTTTTTCTAAATTAAATCATCATTATAAATTATGCAATATATATAATGAATTAAGATACGATGTGAATTGAAATGAACAAATAAAATTTTCTCAAATTGAATCACTATAGCAAACAACATAAAATATTGGATGAATTGAGACACGACATAAACAAAATATAAGAAAACTAATAAAACATAATATGAAAAATAATATGAATATAGTATGAATACATAAACATTCAATATATATATAAAAAATGAATTATTAATAAGTAAAGTTTATATAAGTTTATAATAAATTGAACACATATAAAAACTAACACGAACACAAACACAAAGTTTTTCCTTTTGTTCTTATCCTTCCCTCTTTCTTTACTTTCTTCTCTTTTCTTTCTGCTCCAAAAAAAAAAAATTAAAAATACCCAAAATAAACCTTTTAGTACCCTAGCAGTGTATTTGGTTGAATATAATAGCCAATCAATTATGCCCTTGTTAAGTTTCCAAACCATGTTCATGTGTTTAGTTAAAAAAATGGATATTCCACTGAATAGCCATTCATGATTTATTCAGCAAATCCATCAAACAGCCATTTGGCGGTATCGTATGACTATTCGATGATAACCTATAATAGCCCAACCGATGAAAAAGACCAAAATACCTTTTGATAATTTCACAAATTAGCCACTAGCTTCCTTTTGCAGCTATTTTTTGATAACCATATGCCACGACAAACAAAAAAATAATAATAATAAAAAACCGAAAAGCAAGAGAGGGTTTTTTTTTTAAGGGCATTTTTAGGAGTTTCAATGCTCCAACTTTAGGGATTAGGTAGATAATACAAAGGGGAAGAATACATAAAAAATTGAAGGCTTTTGTAGCAGTGGAGGATGGTGAAAGGAAACAATTTTTTTCGTAAGTTTTTTCGTAGATCTAAGCTTTTTTGGGTGATTTTAAGAAAAACAAAGTAGTTTCATAAGAGATAAAGGTCAAATGAGTGTTTAGATTGCATTTTGAGACATTTTGAGGTAGGCGAATGGTGACCAATGGCAATGATGGAAAATGATCGAAAACTAGTTTTCTTTTTTTTCCTAGTTTGAGTGTTTTAGGAAAAACAACATAGAAAATAAGAGAGAGAAGGTCAAATGAGTGTGTGCATGCATTTTGGGACATTTTCTGGATAGGTGAATGGTGACCTGTGGCAACGACAAAAAATGGTTGAAAACTATTTTTTTTTTTTTTTATTTCTAGTTTGAGTGTTTGAAGAGAGATAAACGTTTAGAGAGAAAAAGAAGAGTTAAAATGAAAGAAAAAAAAGAGTTTTGGTTTATATATAAACCTAAAAAAGACATTTTTTTATATTTACTATTATTTTATATAAAATATAATTCTTTATTTAAGAATATTATTTTTAATATAATTTTAAAAAACATTTTTAAATATAATTTATTAAATATTTTTATAAATGTTTTTATTTATTTAATTTATTAGTAATATAATTAATTTAAATTTATACAATATCTTATAGGTAATAACATCATTTGACCCATTCTTTATGTATTTCTCAATATCAATTTGCCAAATAGAACAATGTAATACAATTATTTTTTTATTCTATTCAATCAATCAAACTATTTAATGCCTATTACCTTAAGTGAATAATTATTTCATTCTTTCTCTATTTTATTTTAATGAACTGAGCGCATGTAAATTTCATTTGCTTAATTGTCCCGAGCATTAGCACTCAAAATTAAAATTGAGTGCTCTCATGCACTAGACAACTTTTAATTATTGTCATAGATTTATAGAACTTGAACATGAGAATTAATAATTATTAATTAATTGCAGGGCCATTGAGACGAGATCTCATAAATGCATATAATATTTACACGTTGGTTATACATGGGAATGTGCTAACCGAAATATTTTGGGCACTGCTTAACATAAATACCTATATCAATTTGAAATTTGGCCTAAGATTTTGATATAATTTAATTAGTAAAATTAATTTTGTTTTAAAAGACCAATCAGACTTAATCAAATTAAATTCGGTCTATAAACAAATCTAACTTAATACTTTTCCTTTTTCTTTTACATATTTTAACATTAAATGTTCGAATAACAAGGTAGTTGACTCCCCATTGCTACAAATGTATATTGTAGCAATAAATATGCAAGTTTAAAGTAGTTTAATCAGATTGACATTTGCTCCATCTATGTGAACCTTAACTATCTACCCAAATCAATATCTATTTGAAATTTATAATTTAAGATTAATATTTATCACAATAAAATGAAGCAATAAACAATGGTACTCCTATAAAACATACAAGACGCACGTCCAAAATGCTGAAAAGCATCTCATAAATAAGCTTACTAGCAGATTTGAAGCACAAGATATAGTTTAATTAGATAAAAATCATATTCCTTAAATTATGGAAATTAAACAAAGGGACATATATATATATATATAATTAGTGTGTCATGAATTGTACTTAATATGTATAAAATAAATGAATAAAAGGTTTATGTTTTTTGGAGTATAATTACAAATGTATAATAGAGTGATGATGGAACTTAACATCTAGTTCATTACGTTAAAAGGTGATTTTGGATATTGCGTTAAATATTGAGAGTGAAATAACATAAACACATTAGGTCTTACAATAACTTAAAATATGTGATTGTAAGTTTCAAAAAAAAATTGAACTTTGTGTTAATAAAGATCCAATGCAAATGGATAAAATAGGTAAAAAAAACATTGGTTTTATGAAAATAAAAAAATATATTTTTCTTAACCTTTTCGAATATTAATTATGATTTATTTATAAATTAATTTTGAATTAGTATAATTATAAATAGATATTCTATATTCTATTATTATTATTATTATTATTATTATTATTATAAATGTGAAAAACCTTTTGAACTGATAAAAATAATCTTCATTCTTTACTCTATTTCTAAATTGCCATTATAAATATTTATATTATTAATAATATCTATCTAATTTATAAATAAGAAGTTTAAATTGATTAAAACACTTTTAATAAATGATAATATCTACTATCATTTTATTATATTATATTCTATAAGATTAGAATTATATTTTTTAAAACTTAATCCAGATATTCAATAAAAATAAGATAATCATAATTTTATTTGTTTAAATTTAATCATTATTTAATTTATATATATATATTTATATTTATATATATATCATAGGTTAGTCCTTATATTCTTAGACTAATTATCGTTTAATTAGTACTGTAGTTAAATATAAACTAAAACTAGTGCTTCTCAATATAAAATAGATATTTTAACTCTTATTTTCTCAAAATATTAAAAATTGAGTAATATTTTGGCAATCATTGTTTTTTAATATAGTTTCTTACATTTTTTTTCTATAATGATTTTTATTTTTTATTCATTATCATAATATTTTTTTATCTCATTGTCTAACAGATTTCAAAATATTATAAAATTCAATAGTTTTAAAAAAATTTATTTCAAAAAAAAGTTTTTGGCTCTTTGGTAAGTTGTCAATTTTTAATATGGTTTCGTATTTCTCATTTTTATTAGATTTGTTTTGGTTTGCTTTAATTTCTGCACATTGTAAATTTAATAGATTTTTTTTTTAAAAATCATTACAAAGGTTTTTCGAGCTAAGTTATTATTAATTAATTCATTAGTTACACAAAAAATGCGTTATTTAATAAATTAAAAATTAAACACATTCAATTACATGAAATGCATGTGCATTGAAAATTAGTATATATAAAAATATGAATGTAGAGAATTTTTTGAATAGATAAAAATAGCCATAGGTATCCACTATGTTTCTAAATTGTCATTCTACATTTGTTTGATGATAAATAAAAATGATTAAATTCTACATAAAATTACTTTATTTTTAGGCTTTTAATTTTTCATTAAACTTATTAAATGCAAATGAATTTTTTTTTGATTAAAAGTAAAATTGAGTTAAATTTTTTATTAATTTTTTTACATTCATAAATTTAAATTTTATATTAAAATTAAAAATAATAAATTTATAAATATGTATATTGAATAAACTTTATATGTACATGCATTTATTAGTTTTCATTATTTGTAAAATATAAAATTACATATTTTTAAAACAAATAAAATAATGAATATTTACGTATGAAATACATAACAATGATATTAGTATATATAAAAGCATAAATATAAAAAATCTTTTGAATTGATAAAAATAGTTATTATTATTCACTATATTTTTAAATTATCGTTGTAAATATTTTTATTTTTAATAACATTTATCAATTTCTAAGAAGTTTAATTTCATTAAAATACTCTTGTTAAATGGATTAATTTAATAATATATAAAAAATTAAAAATTTATTTGGAATTGTTTTATTTTAAAAGTTTTTAACTTTTTCCTAATTTTAAAAAATAAATCAACTTATTTGACATAAAGAAATAGAATTAAAATATACATTGAAATTTTTTATTTTCACAATAAGTTTTGCATTAATATTAAAAATAATAAAATTTATAGTAATTTAATATAATTCACACAAGAATAAAACTTTACATATTAATCCAAAATTTTAGTTGATATACATTTTATTGATTTTTTTTTAGAAAATATAATTATATATTTAAATTTAAATAATAAAACACGTATTCATATGCTAACGCATATGATAACAAATACTAATAGTAATTAACTTATAAAAATAAAATTTTATCTTTTAATTACACTATCATTGATTAGTTGTTTTTTTTTTCAAAGGGAGCCATGGCTCATCTTGCGTTCCTTGGTTCGGCCCTGCTTAGCACTTGGCACAAAATGATACCCTGGAATGCCATAACGTGCACTCGTTAATGTCTAATGACTTAATGATTAAAAATATGTGGCATTGGTGACCGAAACATAAAATTGACTTATCAAGATAAAAGAAATTCAAAAAGTAAAGTTAGAAAATAGATAATTTATTATTAATTTTTTATTTAACCAATTTCTATGAAGAATTTCACAAACTTTATTCAAAATACGCCAACAAAGTTTTGGTTTTTGTTTTTTGTTTTTTAATTATTAACAAAAGAAACAAACTGAAGCAAATTCTATTATGGATTCTAATATTTATAAATATAGGTTGAAATTATTGTGGTCGTAAATTAAAACAAAAATGCATCACAATCGAAAATTTAATCATTATTTTTGTTTATTTAATATTACATTAACTATCAAATTTGACAAATGCGATTAAACACAGCTCCAAAAGCAATATCAAACTGACTCTACAATCGCATTAAACTTTAGCTGAAAGTGAACCACCTTTTAAGATTACAACCCTGTGTTAGGTGAGAGGCTCAAGCACGCCACTCCAACAATTCTTCATTTTTTTTACAAGAAAAACCGTCATCAGAGAATAAAATTTTTTTATAAATATTAAAATTCAAATTATATATTTATTAAATAATATTTTTTACAATTAGTAGCATAACTAATTAAGTTAAATTTAAAATTCATTTTTATAGCTTTTCTTTGTCACTATTATTTTGCCCTGCCTTTAACAATCCCAAAAAAGCCTGGAAGAGTAGGCATTAAAAATGATATAATTAGTGTTTAAATTTATTAAAAAATTGAAATATATTTTTTTAATTGATTGAAAACTTTAAATAAATTCAAACAAATTTAAATTTGAAATTATTTAAATTTGAAATAATTTAAATTTAAAATATTTAATTTAATCAAAACTTATAATAACTTAAATTTAATTTTTAAATTATAAATTATAAATTCTAATTATAAATTTTACTTTAATTTAAATTAAACTTAAAATAAATTCGATTATAAAATAACTCAAATTTAATGTAACGCCCACAAAATATAATTTGAATGAAATAAATTCATTTAAGCCCACCATTTGAAGCCCGTAAATTTATCATGGAAAAGAAAAACGCAATAATAAGACTCTGCACTCAACTTTGAATAAGAATTTATAAAGATTACCGACAAATACTGTCCGTTCTGGCTTAATTTAATATTTATACCATTATTTGCAAGTGGCCCAACTTTTTATCTTTATTTATTTATCATGGTACAGATTACAAAAGCACACTAATTAAATTATCAAGGGGTACAAATCTTGAAAATTATAATGTTTGATGTGACCTTAGTGAGTGTAATGATGAAACCAGCTGCTGGCCAGGTTAGAATTTAAGTTTTTCTATACTACAACGTCTCTCAAAGCTCAAACCAAGGCAGCTTTGATTCGTTTAATTACCCTTAAATGATGTTTGAATAGTCTGTGCTGCTCATGTGCCACTTCCGCACCAGCCTACTTCATGCTCCTACTTGTTTCTTTTTTTTTTTTTCCTCGCCAGGCTTCAATATTTATTTAGTTCGTTGATAAAGTTTGATTAATATTAGTATAAATTTAAATTACGATCATTTATATATTTTTATTATATTTTTTAATTAAATAAATATTATTATAATTAATTAAAAAATATTAATCATAAATTTAATAAAAAATTTTAAAATTATAAAATAATAATTATAAATTTATATTTTAACTGTTATTTAAATCAGTAATGGGACGATTCACACCACCCATTTCATTTTCTAAAATTTGCTGATCTTATTTCTAGTATAAACAAGTCATTTGGAAAGGTGGGCAAAAGGTTTATGTGGAGACCCACGCGACGAGTACTTAATTCGCGGAAAGGCTATATGTGAATGACTGCCTCTAGTGGCCACAAAAGTGGATCCTTAAAGCTTTCAACGAAGTGGAGTGGGAGAGGGATGAGCGAAGAAAAATCATCATCTTAAATTTTTTTAAAATTTGCAAATAAGTTTATATGCTTATTTGGTACCCAATAAATTATATTGCGAAAAAATTCCACTTAGTCTGTTTTAATAAAATGTTTTACTTTTTTTAAACAATAAGTTTAGTGGTAAGATGGATCCCATGTGTGCAATACGAATTTTTTGAGGGGCGAAGGCATAAACATAATGAAGTTTACGTTTTTGTACACCTTTTGTTTTTCAAACAATGCACAAAGAGAAGCAATTGAATATATATATATATATATATATGTATATGTGTGTGTATATATAATTCTGTCCATTTTTCTTAATTTGATTTGAATAATTTGAATTAGATTATATTTGGATATTGGATTAATGTTTTAGGATAATTTGATTTATATCTAATGTGTATTTAATACAAGTTCAAAGATTGGAATCCCTTTACAAATTTATAATAAAAATTTAACACGAATTTAATTATGAGATTTTAAGCCTCAATTTATTTTTGGGCCTTCAAATGAGGTTTAGACTTTTGATTTAGCAATCAGGCTTTTAATGAATTTGCATCGGCCTTTGGAATTCAAATTTAGGCTGGCCCATATCCATTCTCCTCTTCTTTTTTTTATTTGATTACTTTAATCATTTCTTTTCCCTCATTTCTCTTTATTTTATTTTGTTTTACTTTATTTAATTTCTTTTTCTTCTTTGTAAATAAATAAAAATAGAAAAGATAAAAATTCTGAAAACTAAAAATAAAAAAAATTAGTAAATCTAAGAACTTCTCAAATTTGAAAAAAAATATAAATTCAAAATTTCCAAGAGAAAATAAAAATTCAAGAAAAAGAAGAAGGAAGTGATCAATACCTCCCAAGTTGTCGTGGATCATGACATTTGGTATCAAAACTGGCTCTAAGGATAGTAAAGATATGCCATTGTGAATAATGGGTCTTTGTTAGAGTGGGAGAGTATGTCATAGTCATAGTGCTTGTTTAGTGGACCTTTTTCGGCTTCTATTCACCTTATAAGGTTGCCAAATGATGATTCTCAAAAGCTTTAAAAATAAGTAGTTTTTAAATGAAAAATATATGAAATTTTTTGCTCCTTATCAAAGAGCTTTTGTTTCTCCTTTTAAAAACACAACTTTTTTGGAGGCATTACTTCTTGCTCTGTTTATGTCTTCATTTTGAATTTATAATTTCAACTATGTTCTCATCAAACAAAAATATAGCTATCCTCAATGCCAATTGCCTCTTCTTTCACTCTTCATTATTTTTCTTAGCATCTCATATCCTCTTACTACTAAGGTTTTGTCAAGACTCTGCAGGCAATTACAACATCATAATCTTTGCTTCAATCAAAAGACAAAGTTATGTCTATCACACTATTTATCGATTTTGTTTAGCTTGTTGTTTGATTTTTGAAGTGATTTTTTCTTTGATCTTGTTTTTGATTTTCTTGGGTGTTCTTTTTTATTTTAGTTTTAATAATTAAAATTTTATTTCTTGGGCATTCTTTCCTTTGGAAGACTTTTTTTTATATTGCCTAATAGTGAAATTCAAACTCGATTATTTATATCAATGAGTATGTCCTTTTGACGTATGATGTTGACCTTAAGGAATGTATACACAAATCATCTTAAGGCAACATATTTAAAATCTCCATTGAACAATTTTCGCATCTAAATCTAGCAAGTTCATTTGCAATGCTCCATTATAGCACCAAGATCAATGTAACAACCCAATCTCTTATTGGCAAAGTTTAAGAATTTATTATGATATATATGTAGAGGCTTAAGACCATACTTGTGAGGTGCCTTTTGTAGGACAAAACCATGAGACTTTCAGTCAACGTGGACAATACCACACATGTTGGGTGTTGTTCTCCATAAATAGTATCAAAGCAATCACTAACCGAAAAAAGCTAAGTGTGACACCATGGGAGCTACCTCTAGAATCTTATGAGAGTTAAGTGCTATGTGAAGGGAGCCACTGTAGAATCTCAATGGCTAGTATGATCCTTGTTTTATATGTTCCGTGTTGGTCTTAAGAAAGATGTCAAGCTTTAAATGAGAGGAGTTTGTGACACTCCAATTTTACATCGAGAATCTCTATAGATCACTATGATATATATATATATGTAGAGACTTAAGATCATACTTGCAAGGCACCTTTGTGGGGCAGAATTGTAAGACTTGGGTCAAAGTGAATAATAATTCATAGGTCTCATGCTAGTCTCCGCAGTTAGTTCATTGATCGCGGTAGGGTGGGAAAGTATTTTGGATTCTGGTGTAAGTAATTTGACGGTTATAGCAAGTTTCTTAGGAACATAAGATTTATTTTCCGTATATTACCGTAACAAATAATTACGTAAAATCTATTTAGTCAATAGTAGGAATTGAGATACATGAATTATAGACTTTATGCAATAAAATGTAAGCAAGTTAGTTTCTTGATAAAGTTAGGATTGGAGAGTGTTTTAGATTTTAATATAAGTTATTTGATGGTTAAGCTAGTTTTTTAGCAACATAAGATTTATTTCCTATATATTAGTGTAACAAACAATTATGTAAAAGATAATTTTTCAATAGTGGGAATTGAGGTATATGAATTGTAGAATCTATCCAATAAAATGTAAGCAAATTTGACTTTTAAAGGATTGAGAATAAACATTTGATTATATGCTATCATATGTTTATATTTTGGGTAGGCAAGAAATAGTTGCTAGTAAGTTTTAAAAACTTGGGAGAGATATAATGGCAACAAAATAAGTCCATAGAAATGCATCTATTCTAAATCATATGCATTAATTTATAAAATCGAAGTTTTAAAGACAATACTAGATTCATTTTAAATGAAAGAATTGAACCAAATTGATAATCATAGTACCCACCACCATTTTTCCAATTATTTTTAATTTTAAAGTTTCATTATTTGTATTTTACAATGAATGCTTGTGAATGAATTTTAGATAATGAACTTTTTGAGAGTAGTTTAGTTGGGTAACTTATGATCATGCTCTGATCTAAATCATAATTAGCTCTGATCTAAATCATAATTAGGAACTAAGTCTTTGATATCTAAAGCCTCTTAAATCTAATTGATTTTTCTAGTTGTAGACGCTTTGGAAATTGTTTTGTGTTTTAATATAAGATAAACTTCGAGAAGCTATGCGTTATATGCATGCAATTTATGGCTAGTAAATATATGCCTCTTAATTTTGAAATTTCATAAAAAAAAATAATACAAAAAGGAATCTTATTACTACCAAAATTTTACTTAGAGCTAAGAGATGGTAAGTTGTTTTAGACTATTTCAATGCTAATGCTAACAAAAACTACACCCAAAAACAATTAAAGAATAGAGTCGATAGTTTAAGGGATGAATGTACTTGATAGAAACAACTAAAAGGCAAGCAAATAGGATTGATATGGAACCATGAGACCTTAATCATTGAAGCTAATGCAACATGGTGGGAAGCCAAAAAAAGGGTAAGCTTTTAGATTTTTATATTTTCAATTACTATAAATTACTTTGAAAATTAGGTTTGCCTAAAAGAGAATTATCTTGGATGTTTATATCAGGTATTCCAAAGTATGTCAAATTTCATTATTACGGGTTAGAACATCATGATGAATTAGAGTTAATATTTGGTGATACATTCATAAAAAGTCAATGTGCTTTGACACTAGCAATTAGTATACCTAGTGAAGACAATACAAGAAATGCAAATCTAGTTGTAGAAGATTGTTTTGCATTTGGATACTTTTGTTAGTTATTATGCCTTAGAGCCAATAAGATTAGACTTAAGGTCATGCAATTAGTAATGCAAACCCATCACTACATCGTAGCGATAAAAATATTTTCTTTCATATTAGTGGCATGATTGATAATCGTGAAACCACTAATTGGAAGAAACTTATGGAACATATAAGACCTTGTAAAGGAATTATAAATAGTTATATCTATCTGATTCTTATACATTGAAGCCATGTTCCAAATTTGTTCCCAGTCATCATATTGCTAAGAGGGCTATTTGCAATGGTTAAAGACTCGCATATGTTATACCCAGAGAAGATATTACGAGAAATGCAAATCTAGTCGTAGAAGATTGTGCTGCATTTGGATACTTTTGTTAGTAATTATGCCCTAAAGCCAATAAGATTAGACTTAGGGGCATGCAATTAGTAATGAAAACCCATCACTACATCGTAGTGATAAAAAGATTTTCTTTCATGTTAGTGGCATAATTGATAATCATGAAACTATTAATTGGATGAAGCTTGTGGAACGTATAAGAGCTTGTAAAGGAACTATAAACAGTTATATCTATTAGATTCTTATACATTAAAGCCATTTTTCAAATTTGCTCCAAGTCATCATATTGCTAAAAAGGGTATCTGCAATGGTCAAAGATTCGTTTATGGTATACCTTTCTTTTAATAAAGTAAAAAAGTAGTCTCATAGGTTAAAGTATAAAGGATACGTGTGAAGAAGGTTCCCATTGTCATTCGTCTAGATTAGCATAAGAGATGTTATGCTTGAAATGCTCATTTTCTTAGAAGACCTTAGATGTGATCTTTCTTAGTAGATTTTTTTTGGATAAATATTTTACCTTAAAGTTACGAGTCTTTGAGGAGGTATGATCTTGATTCTTGAAGAGTATATTTGTAGTAAATTTTTGTAATCACATGTAAACACGATTCAGAGATCCTAAAGGCATTTAATTAGTTTTTCTTGTTGTATTTATTCGCTACATATTTATCTTGTAAATCTTGTATATTTTATTTGATAACGATGTAATATTAATTATGCACAAAGTTGGATGTGGGAATGATTCCCTTTAACTTTAATGTTGAAGAACATCCTAGCGCTATAATAACATTAAACTTAAGAGAAAAATAATGATGCCAAAAGATATGGGGAAAAAGATAGCAAAAAGTAAGACAAAGGTTGGGATTGCAACAACCATGAAATAATCATTGGAAAAAGTAGCTAATGCAACAAAAGTCACAATGCAATAGAATTTTCTAAAATTTTAATGACATCCCAAGTCACTAGACAATACTTTATTCCTAAGTACCTTCAAGTTTTAAAATCTCTAAAAGATGATGGGGCATTGAGTTAAGAAACAATTTAGTTAGGTAGTAAAAATTGCTTTCATCTAACCAAATGCGAATTCTTTTTTATAATTTAGCTAGATAGTATCGACAAGTTAGATTGGATTCTGTGTAACTATAATTTAGAGAAAAATTTTAGTAAGAGTATTTGAATAAGGATGGATTTAATTTGATATTAGTTATCACATGTTGAGCCACAATACTTAGAAGTACATTTTTTTCAAGAAAATGATTGCACCATAAATTTTTATATATGGATTTTTTTTGGGGTCTATAAAGGATATGCTTGTACCTAGTACTAATCACTATTATATTTATTTTAATGTTATTTGCAATATATTGATGTGTTTGCAATAATGTTTGGGTTTATACTTATATATTTGACATTATCGTATAGATAGATGTGAATGAAGTCAAAGCACAAAAAAGAGTTGTCAAAAGAGAAAATATGCAAAGTTTTATCAAAAAGTTTATGGAGCAATTGCTATTGTAATTGGATATCACATGAAGTATTTGATTCAACAAGATAACAGATTCAATTATTTTGATTAATGGAATTTGGTTTGAGAAACCATTAATATTTTGAGTGAAAGTTACAGAATATTTAGGATAGAATCACATGCTATTTTGAAATTCACAGATGAAGAATAAAGATTTGTTTATCCGCATAAGACATGATAGAATTAAAGGCAATTGCTATGTTCTTTTGGACTTATGCATACAACCAAACAAATCTTAATGTCCAAAATAAATTTGGAAAATCTAAAGAAAATATGAGTAGGATATTTATTAAAGTTTTAGATAATTTATGTTTATTGGAGAATAAAATTATAAATACCAATAGATTTTCAACTTTAAGAAGTTTCATCCAAAATTAAAGATGATTATAGATATTAGCCTTACTTTTAAGAATGCATTGGTGCTATAGATGGAACACATGTTCTTGTTGTTCCTCCTGCCAATGATCAAATTCATTTCATTGGTTGAAAGAGATCAATATGCAGCACATAATGTCATACTAAAGTGTAACTTTGACATATTCTTCACTTTTGTTGCGGTTCATTAGCCTGGTATTGCATATGGAACCAATATTTTTAATGGTAGTTAAAGAAATGAAAAGCATTTTGTGTCATCCTCTTGAAGGTACAATTTATAATCTGTATGGTATATAAAATTAAATCTATTAATGAACTAATAATAAAAATATATCCTTTTTTTTCTTAAGTATTATGTAAATGGAAATTATACACCTAGCATAAACGAGTATTTAGCACCCTATAAAGGTAAAAGGTATCATATTCCAAATTTTAGAGCTTGTAGTTAGCTACAGGTGAATAAAAAATATTTAACCATGCACATTCTTCCATAAAGAAAATTGTTAAAAGAACTATTAGAGTCTTAAAGAATAAGTGGCATATTTTAAGTGCTATGATGCTATAACTATTGATAAAATAAGAGAAAATTATTAATTCTAATATTGATAATAGACCTGCTCAAGGGCCGGGCTACCCGCCCGAGCCCGAAAGTCCGCCCGAAATTTGGGAGGGTTTGGACAAACATA
>JBBYHM010382449.1:0-15855 GCA_038381775.1 Adansonia rubrostipa
AATGAACTTTAACTCTAAAAAATGATGGAAAGAGAAGCTTTTCTTATGAAACCAAAGCATCAATGTCATTCATCCCAGTGAGGAAAATGAGTTTATGCTGCCCAATCATGAAAACAAAGGAGATTATTATGTGAATCCATGTTTTTCCTAATTGACAAATGAACTTTAACACTAAAAAATGATGGAAAGAGAAGCTTTTCTTATGAAACCAAAGTGTCAATGCGAATTATCCCAATGAGGAGAAAGATTTACTGGTGCCCAATCATGAAAAGAAAGGAGATTACTATGTGAATACGCATTTGTCCTTGTTGGCAAATAAAGTTTAACTCTAAAAAATGATGGAAAGAAAAGCTTATGAAACTGAAGCATTAATGTCATTTATCACAATGAGGAGAATGAGTTTATGGTGCCCAATCATGGAAAGAAAGGAGATTAATATGTGAATACATGTTTGTCCTAATTGATAAATGAACTTTACTCTAAAAAATGATGGAAATAAAAGCTTCTCTTATGAAACCAAAGCATTGATGTCATTCATCCCAATAAGGAGAATGAGTTTATAGTGCCCAATCATGAAAAGAAAAGAGATTGTTATGTGAATCTATGTTTGTCCCAATTGACAAATGAACTTTAACACTAAAAAATGATGGGAAGAGAAGCTTTTCTTATGAAATTAAAGTATCAACATCATTTACCCTAATGCATAGAATAAGTTTATGGTGCCCAATCATCAAAAGAAAGGGTGATCATTATGTGATTCTGTCTTTGTCCTAATTGATAGAAGAATTCTGATTCTAATAAATTGTGGGAACAAAAGCTTTGTAAATGAGACCAATGCAGGGAATATGTTTATAATGCCTAATCATGAAAAAAAAAGATTATTATGTAAATCCTTGTTTGTCCCAATTAACAAATGAACTTTAACACTAAAAAATGATGGAGAGAGAATCTTTTCTTATGAAACCAAAGTATCAATGTCATTTATCCCAACGAGTAGAACGCGCTTTGATGCCCAATCATGAAAAAAAAGGGTGATTATTATGTGATTTCATCTTTGTCCTAACTGATTGACGAATTTTAATTCTAATAAATGGTAGGAATGAAAGCTTTTTAAATGAAACCAATGCATCAATGTTGTTTATCCCAATGCAGGGAATAAGTTTATGGTGCCTAGTCATGAAAAGAAAAGAGATTACTACGTGAACCTATCTTTGTCCCAATTGACAAATGAACTTTAACACTAAAAAATAATGGAAAAAAAGCTTTTCTTATGAAACCAAAGCATCAATGTCATTCATTCAAATGAGGAGAATAAGTTTATGGTGCCCAATGATGAAAACAAAGGAGATTATTATGTGAATCCGTGTTTGTCCTAATTGACAAATGAATTTTAACACTAAAAAATGATGGAAAGATAAGCTTTTCTTATGAAACCTAAGTATCAATGCCAATTATCCTAATGAGGAGAAAGATTTAATGGTGCCCAATCATGAAAAGAAAGGAGATTACTATATGAATATGCATTTATACCCATTGGCAAATGAACTTTAACTCCAAAAAATGATGGAAAGAAAAGCTTTTCTTATGAAACCGAAGCATCAATATCATTTATCATAAAAGGTATCACAATGAGGAGAATGAGTTTATAATGCCCGATCATGGAAAAAAAGGAGATTAATATGTGAATATGTGTTTGTCCTAATTGATAAATCTTTGACTCTAAAAACTGATGGAAAGAGAAGCTTCTCTTATGAAACCAAAGCATTAATGTCATTCATCCTAATAAGGAGAATGAGTTTATGGTGCCCAATCATGAAAAGAAAAGAGACTGTTGTATGAATCTATGTTTGTCCCAGTTGACAAATGAACTTTAACACTAAAAATGATGGAAATAGAAGCTGTTCTTATAAAACCAAAGTATTAACGTCATTTATTCCAATGAGTAGAATGAGCTTATGGTGCCCAATCATCAAAAGAAAGGGTGATTATTATGTGATTCTGTCTTTGTCCTAATTGATAGACGAATTTTGATTCTAATAAATGGTGGGAACAAAAGCTTTTTAAATGAAACCAATGCATCATTGTCATTTATCCCAATGCAGGGCATATGTTTATAATACCTAATTATTAAAAAAAAGAGATTATGATGTGAGTCCTTGTTTGTCCTAATTGACAACTGAACTTTATCACTAAAAAATGATGGAAAGATAAGCTTTTCTTATGAAACCAAAGTATCAATGTCATTTATCCCAACGAGTAGAACGAGCTTATGATGCCTAATCATGAAAAGAAAGAGTGATTATTATGTGATTTCATCTTTGTCCTAATTAATAGACTAATTTTAATTCTAATAAATGGTGGGAATGAAAGCTTTTTGAATGAAACCAATGCATCAATGTCATTTATCCCAATGTAGGGAATAAGTTTATGGTGCCTAATCTTGAAAAGAAAAGAGATTATTATGCGAATTTGTGTTTGTCCCAATTGACAAATAAACTTTAACACTAAAAGATGATGGAAAGAGAAGCTTTTCTTATGAAACCAAAGCATCAATGTCATTTGTCCCAATAAAGAGAATGAGTTTATGGTGCCCAATCATGAAAAAAAAGAGATTACTATATGAATCTGTGTTTCTTCTAATTGACAAATAAACTTTAACACTAAAAATGGTGGAAAGAGAAGCTTTTCTTATGAAACCAAAGCATCAATGTCATTCATCCCAATGAGGAGAATGAGTTTATGGTGCCCAATCATGAAAAAAAAAAGAGATTAATATGTGAATCTGCATTTCTCCTACTTAACAAATGAACTTTAACACTAAAAAATGATGGCAAAAGAAGCTTTTCTTATGAAACCAAAGCATCAATGGCATTTATCCCAATGAGGAGAATTAGTTAATGGTGCCAAATCATGAAAAGAAAAAAGATTACTATGTGAATCACCATTCGTCCTAGTTGACAAATGAACTTTAACACCAAAAAATAATGGAAAGAGAAGCTTTTCTGGTAAAAGCAAAGCATTAAAGTCATTTATTACAATAAGGAGAATGAGTTTATGGTGCCCAATCATGAAAAGAAAGGAGATTACTATGTCAATCCGTGTTTGTCCCGATTGACAAATAAACTTTGACTCTAAAAAATGATAGAAAGAGAAGCTTTTCTCATGAAAACAAAGCATCAGTGTCATTTATCCTAATGAGTACAACGAGTTTACGATTCCCAATCATAAAAAGAATGGGTGATTATTATGTGATTCTATCTTTGTCCTAATTGATAGACAAATTTTGACTTTAAAAATAGTGAGAATAAAAGCTTTTTAAGTGAAACCAATGTATGAATGTCATTCTTCCCAATACAGGGAATGAGTTTGTGGTGCCTAATCATAAAAAGAAAGAAGATTATTATGTAAATCCGTGTTCATCCCAATTGACAAATGAACTTTAACACTAAAAAATGATGGAAAGAGAACCTTTTCTTATGAAACGAAAGCATCAAGGCCATTTATCCTAATGAGGAAAATGCGTTAATGGTGCCCAATAATGAAAAGAAAGGGATTACTATATGAATCCGTGTTTTTTCTTGTTGATAAATGAACTTTAACACCAAAAAATGATGGGAAGAGAAACTTTTCTTATGATAACAAAGCATCAATGCCATTTAACCTAATAAGGAGAATGAGATAATGGTGCCTAATAATGAAAAGAAAAGAGATTACTATGTGAATCCGTGTTTGTCCTAGTTAACAAATAAATTTTAAATCCAAAAAATGATTGAAAGAGATGCTTTTCTTATGAAACCAAGGCATCAATGTCATTTATCATAATGAGGAGAATGCCCAATCATGGAAACAAAAGAGATAATATATGAATCGGTGTTTGTCCCAATTGACAAATGAATTTTAGCACTAAAAAATAATGGAAAGAAAACATTTTCTTATGAATCCAAAGCATCAATGCGATTTATCCCAATGAGAAAAATTAGTTTATAACGCCCAATCATGAAAACAAAGGAGATTATTATATGAATCCATATTTCTCCCAATTGACAAATGAACTTTAACACTAAAAAATATGGAAAGGGAAGCTTTTCTTATGAAATCAAAGCATGAATGCCAATTATCCCAATGCGGAGAATGAGTTGATGGTGCCAAATAATGAAAAGAAAGGAGATTGCTGTGTGAATCCATGTTTGTCCTAGTCGACAAATGAAGTTTAACTTTAAAGAAAATGATAGAAAGAGAAGCTTATCTTGTGAAACCAAAGCATTAATGTTGTTCTTCCTAATGAGGAGAATGAGTTTATGGTGCCCAATCTTGAAAAGAATGGAGATAACTATGTGAATCCGTGTTTGTCCTAATTGACAAATGAACTTTAACATTAAAAAATTATAGAAAAATAAGTTTTTCTTATGAAACCAAAGCATTAATGTCATTTACTATAAATACGAGAATGAGTTTATGATGCTCAGTCATGAAAAGAAAGGAGATTACTATATGAATTCATGTTTGTCCAATTGACAAATGAACTTTAACTCTAAAAAAAATTAAAAGAGAAGCTTTTCTTATGAAACCAAAGCATCAAAGTCATTCATCCCAATAAGGAGAATTAGTTTATGGTGCCTAATCATGAAAAGAAAGGAGATTACTATATGACTCTGTGTTTCTCCCAATTGATAAATGGACTTCAACTCTAAAAAATGATAAAGATAAGCTTTTCTTATGAAACCAAAGCATCATGTTATTTATCCCAATGAGGAAGATGAGCTAATGGTGCCCAATCATGAAAAGAAAGGAGATTACTATCTGAATCTATGTTTGTCCCATTCGATAAATGAACTTTGACTCTAAAATATGATGGAAAGAGAAGCTGTTCTTATGAAACCAAAGCATCAATGTCATTCATCCTAATGAGGAGAATGAGTTTATGGTGCCCAATCATGAAAAGAAAAGAGATTCTTATGTGAATCCATGTTTGTCCCAATAGAGAAACGATCTTTAATTCTAAAAACTATTAGAAAAAAAAGCTTTTCTCATGAAGCAAAAGCATCATAGTAATTTATCTTAATGAGTAAAACAAGTTTATGATGCCCAATCATGAAAAAAAATGAGATTATTATGTGAATCTGTGTTTGTCTTAATTCACAGACGAATTTTGATTCTAAAAAATAATGGGAACAAAAGCTTTTTAAATGAAACCAAAGCATCAATGTCGTTTATCCTAAAGCGGGGAATGAGTTTATGGTGCCCAATCATGAAAGGAATGGAGATTATTATGTGAATCATGTTTGTCCAGTTGACAAATGAACTTAACTCCAAAAAATGATGGAAAAAGAACTTTTCTTATGAAACCACAACGTCAATGTCATTTATCCCAATAAGGGAAATAAGTTAATGGTGCACAATCATGAAAAGAAAAGAGATACTATTTGAGTCTATTTTTGTTCCAATTAACAAATAAGCTTTAACTCTAAAAAATGATGGAAATAGAAGCTTTTCTTGTGAAACCAAAACATCAATGTCATTTATCCTAATGAGAAGAATGAATTAATGGTGCCAAATCATGAAAAGAGAGGAGATTACTTTATGAATCCATGTTTGTCCCAATAGAGAGATGAACTTTAATTCTAAAAAAAGATGAAAAGAGAAGCTTTTCTTATCAAACGAAAACATCAAAGTAATTTATCCTAATGAGTAGAACGAGTTTATGGTGCCCAATCATGAAAAAAATGAGATTATTTTGTGAATCCCTATTTGTCCCAATTGACAAATGCACTTTAACTCTAAAAAATGATGGAAAGAGAAGCTTTTCTCATGAAACCAAAGCATCAATGTCATTCATCCCAATAAGGAGAATGAGTTTATAGTGCCCAATCATGAAAAAAAGGAGATTACTGTGTGAATCCATGTTTGTCCCAATTAATGAATGAACTTTAATTCTAAAAAATGATGAAAATAAAAGCTTTTGTTATGAAGCTAAAGCATCAATGTCATTTATCCCAATGAGAAGAATAAGTTTATGGTGCCTAATTATGAAAAGAAAGAGGATTATTTTGTGAATCCGTGTTTGTCCTAATAGAGAAACGAACTTTAATTCTAAAAAATTATGGAAAGAGAAGCTTTTCTTTTGAAACCAAAGCGTCAAAATATTTTATCCCAAAGAGTAGAACGAGTTTATGGTGCCCAATCATGAAAAGAAAAGAGATTATTATGTGAATCCATATTTGTCTCAATTAACAAATGAACTTTAACACTAAAAAATGATGGAAAGAGAAGCTTTTCTAATGAAACCAAAGCATCAATCCCATTTATCCCAATGAGGAGAATGAGTTAATGGTGCCCAATAATGAAAATAAAAGAGATTACCATGTGAATATGTGTTTGTCCCAGTTGATAAATAAACTTTAACTCTAAAAAATGATGGAAGGAAAAACTTATTTGGTGAAACCAAAGCATTAATGTCGTTCATCCTAATCAGGAGAATGAGTTTATAGTGACCAATCATGAAAATAAAGAAGATTATTATGTGAATTAGTGTTAGTCCAAATTAACAAATAAACTTTAACACTAAAAAATGATGGAAAGAGAAGCTTTTCTTATAAAACCAAAGAATCATTGTCATTTGTCGCAACACAGAGAATGAGTTTATGATGCCCAATCATGAAAAAAAGGAGATTACTATGTAAATTCATGTTTGTCCTAATTGACAAATGAACTTAAACTCTAAATATGATGAAAAGTTATGCTCTTATTATGAAACCAAAGCATCAATGTCATTCATCCCAATGAGGATAATAAGTTTATGGTGCCCAATCACGAAAGGAAAGAAGATTACAATGTTAATCTATATTTATCCCAATTGAAAAATAAACCTTAACTCTAAAAAAAATAAAAAGAAAAGCTTTTCTTTTTAAACCGAAGCATCAATGTCATTTATTCCAATACGGAGAATGAGTTAATGGTGCCCAACTGAAAATAAAAGAGATTACTTTTTGAATCCATATTTGTCCTAATTGACAAATAAACATTAACACTAAAAATTGATGGAAAGGGAAGCTTTTCTTCTGAAACCAAAGCATCAATGCCATTTATCCCAATGAGGAGAATGAGTTAATGCTCCCTAATCATGAAAAGAAAGGAGATTACTTTTTGAATCTGTGTTTGTCTCGATTGATAAATGAACTTTAACTCTAAAAAATGATGAAAAGAGAAGCTTTTCTTATGAAACCAAAGCATTAATGTCATTCACCCTAATAGGGAGAATGAGTTTATGGTGCCCAATCATGAAAAGAAAGAGATTATTATGTGAATCTGTGTTTGTCCGAATTGACAAATAAACTTTAACACGAAAAAATGATGGAAATAGATGCTTTCTTATAAAGCCACAGCATCAATGTCATTTATCGCAATGAGGAATATGAGTTTATGGTGCCCAGTCATGACAAGAAAGGAGATTGCTATGTGAATCCATGTTCATCCCAATTGACAAATAAATTTTAATACTAAAAAATGATGGAAAGAGAAGCTTTTCTTATGTAACCAAAGCATCAATGTCATTTATCCTATTGAGAAGAATGCATTTATAGTGCCTAGTCTTTAAATGAAAATAGATTACTGTGTGAATGCGGGCTTGTTCTAATTGGCAAATGAACTTTGACTCCAAAAAATGATAAAAAGTGAAGTTTTTCTTATAAAACCAAAGCATCAATGTCATTCATCCTAATGAGGAGAATGACTTTATGGTACTCAATCATGAAAAGAAAGAATCTATGTGAATCTGTGTTTGTCCTAATCAACAAATGAACTTTAATTCTAAAAAATAATGGAAATAAAAGCTTTTCTTATGAAGCTGAAGTATCAATGTCATTCATCCCAATAAGGAGAATGATTTATGGTGCCCAATCATGACTAGAAATGAGATTATTATGTGAATCCATGTTTGTCCTAATTGACAAAAAATGATGGAAAGAGAAGATTTTCTTATGAAGCCAAAGAATCGTTGTCATTTATCACAATATAGAGAATGAGTTCATAGTGCCCAGTAATGAAAACAAAGAGATTACTATATGAATTTGTGTTTATCCCAATTGACAAATGAACTTTAACTCTAAAAAATGATGGAAAGTGAAGCTTTTCTTATGAAACCAAAGCATTAATATCATTCATGCCAAAGAAGAGAATGAGTTTATGGAGCCCAATCATGAAAAAAAAGAGATTACAGCGTAAATTTGTATTTCTAATTGAGAAATGAACTTTAACTTTAAAAAATGACGAAAATAGAAGCTTTTCTTATGAAACCAAAGCATCAATGTCATTTATCCCAATGAGGAGAATGAGTTAATGGTGCCCAATCATGAAAAGAAATGAGATTATTCTATGAATCTGTGTTTGTCTCACTTGACAAATGAACTTTAACTCTAAAAAATGATGGAAAGAGAAGCTTTTCTTATGAAACCAAAGCATCAATGTCATTATTCCAATAAAGAGAATGAGTTTATGGTGCCCAATCATGAAATGAAAGTAGATTCCTACGTGAATCCATGTTTGTCCTAATAGAGAAGTGAACTTTAATTCTAAAAAATGGTGGAAAGAGAAGCTTTTCTTACGAAACCAAAGCATTAAAGTAATTTATCCCAATGAGTAAAATGACTTTATGGTGCCCAATCATGAAAACAAAGGAGATTATTATATGAATCTGTGTTTGTCCCAATTGACAAATGAACTTTAACCTTCAAAAATGATGTAAAGAAAAGCTTTTCTTATGAAACCAAAGCCATTTATCCCAATAAAGAGAATGAGTTAATGGTGCCTAATAATAAAAAGAAAGGAGATTACTATGTGAATCCATGTTTGTGCCAGTTGACAAATGAACTTTAACTATAAGAAATAATGGTAAGAGAAGCTTTTCTTATGAAACCAAAGCATCAATGTCCTTTATCACAATAATGAGAATGAGTTTATGGTGCCCAATCATGACAAAAATAAGGTTACTATATGAATCCAAGTTTTTCCTAATTGATAAATGAACTTTAACACTAAAAAATGATGAAAAGAGAAGCTTTTCTTATGAAACCAAAGTATCAATGTCATTTACTGCAATAAGGAGAATGAGTTTATGGTGCTCAGTCATGAAAAGAAAGGTAATTACAATGTGAATTTGTGTTTGTCCCAATTGACAAATGGGCTTTAACTATAAAAAATGCTGTATAGAGAAGCTTTTCTTATGAAACCAAAGCATCAATGTCATTGATCATAGTGAGGAGAATGAGCTTATGGTGCCCAATCATTAAAAGAGAGGAGATATTATGTCAATCTATGTTTGTCCTAATTTGTAGATGAACTTTGATTCTAAAAAATAGTGGGAACAAAAGCTTTTGAAATGAAACCAAAGCAGTAATGTCATTAATCCCAATGCGGGAAATGAGTTTATGGTGCCCAATCATGAAGAGAAAGGAGATTATGATATGAATCCGTGTTTGTTCCAATTGACAAAGGAACTTTAACTCTAAAAAAGGGTAGAAAGGGAAGCTTTTGTTATGAAACTAAAGCATCAATGTCATTTATCCCAATGAGGAGGATGAGTTAATAGTGCCCAATCATGAAAAAAAAGATTACTACATGAATACGTGTTTGTCTCAATTGACAAATGAAGTTTACCTCTAAAAACTGATGGAAATAGAAGCTTTTCTTATAAAGCTAAAGCATAAATGTCATTTATCCCAACGAGGACAATTAATTAATGGTGCCTAATCATGAATAAAAAGGAGATTGCTTTGTGAATTCATGTTTGTCCCAATAGAGAAACAAACTTTAACTCTAAAAAATGGTGGACAATGAAGCTTTTCTTATGAAACCAAAGCATTAAAATAATTTATCCCAATGAGTAGAACGAGTTTGTGGTGCCCAATTATGAAAAGAAGGGAGATTATTATGTGAATTTGTGCTTGTCCCAATTGACAAATGAACTTTAACTCTAAAAAATGATGGAAAGAGAAGCTTTTCTCATGAAACCAAAGCATCAATGTCATTCATCCCAATGGGGAGAATGAGTTTATAGCCCCAACCATAAAAGAAAGAAGATTACTATATGAATCCGTATTTGTCCCAATTGACAAATTAACTTTAATTCCAAAAAATGATGGAAATAAAATCTTTTCTTATGAAGCCAAAGCATCATTGTCAATCATCCCAATAAGGAGAATGGATTTACGATACCCAGTCATGAAAAAAAAGAGATTATTATGTGAATCTATGTTTGTCCCAATTGACAAATAAACTTTAAAACTAAAAAATGATGGAAAGAGGAGTTTTTCTTTTAAAACCAAAGCATAAATGTCCTTTATCACAATAAGGAGAATGAATTAATGGTGCCCAATCATAAAAAGAAAAGTGATTAATATATAAATCCGTGTTTGTCCCAATAGGGAAACAAACTTTAATTCTAAAAAATTATGGGAAAAAAAGCTTTTCTTCTGAAACCAAGGCTTTGAACTATTTATCCCAATGAGTAGAACGAGTTTATGGTGCCCAATAATGAAAAGAAAGGAGATTTCTATATGAATCCGTGTTTGTCCTAGTTGACAAATAAACTTTAACTAAGAAAATGATCGAAAGAGAAGCTTTTCTTAAGAAACCAAAGCATCAATGTCATTTATCACAATGTGAAGAATAAGTTTATAGTGCCCAATCGTGGAAAGAAAGGAGACACTATGTGAATCCATGTTTGTCCCAATTGACAAATTAACTTTAACTCTAAAAAATGATGGAAAGAAAAGCTTTTCTTATGAAACTAAAGCATCAATGTCATTCATCCCTATGAGGAGAATGAGTTAATGGTGCCCAATCATGAAAAGAAAAGAGATTACTATGTGAATCTGTGTTTATCCTAATTGATAAACTTTAACTCTAAAAGATGATGGAAAAGAAGCCTTTCTTATGAAACCAAAGCATCAATGTCATTTATCGTAATAAGAAGCATAAGTTTATGGTGCCCAGTCATGAAGAGAAAGGAGATTACTATGTGAATTAATGTTTGTTCCAGACGACAAATGAACTTTAACTCTTAAAAATGATGGAAAGAGAAGCTTTTCTTATGAAACCAAAACATTAATGTCGTTTATCACAATGTGAAAAATAAGTTTACGGTGCCCAATCATGAAAAGAGAGGGGACTATTATGTGAATCCATGTTTGTCCTAATTGAAAAATGAGCTTTAACTCTAAAAAATAATGGAAAAAAAAGCTTTTTTTATGAAACCAAAGCATCAATGTCATTCATCCCAACGAGGAGAATGAGTTAATGGTGCCCAATCATGGAAAGAAAGGAGATTACTATATGAATTCGTGTTTATCCTAATTAACAAATAAACTTTAACTCTAAAAAATGATTGAAGGAGAAGCCTATCTTATGAATCCAAAGCATCAATGTCATTTATCGCAATAAGGAAAATTAGTTTATGGTGCCCAGACATGAAGAGAAATGAGGTTACTATTTGAATTCATGTTTGTCCTAATCAACAAATGAGCTTTAACTCTAAAAAATGATAGAAAGATAAGCTTTTCTTATGAAACCAAAGCATTAATGTCATTCATCCCAGTGAGGAGAATGAGTTTATAGTGCCCAATCCTAAAAAAAAAGCAGATTATTATGTGATCCATGTTTGTTTTATCCCAATTGACAATGAACTTGAACGCTAAAAATGATGGAAAGAGAAGCTTTTCTTATGAAACTAAAGATCAATGTCATTTATTGCAATGAGGATAATGAGTTTATGGTGCCCAGTAATCAAAAGAAAAGAGATTACTATGTGAATTCATTTTTGTCCCAATTGACAAATGAACTTTAACTCTAAAAAATAATGGAAATAGAAGCTTTTCTTATGAAACCAAAGCATTAATGTCATTTATCCCAATGAGGAGATAAAGTTTATAGTGCTCAATCATGAAAAAAAATGAGAATACTATGTGAATCTGTGTTTGTCCCAACTGACAGATGAACTTTAACTTTAAAAAATGATGGATAGATAAGCTTTTCTTATGAAACCAATGCATCAATGTCATTTATCCCAATGAGGAGAATGAGTTAATGGTGCCCAATCATGAAAAGCAAGGAGATTATTTTGTGTATCCGTGTTTGTCCCACTTGACAAATAAACTTTAACTCTAAAAACTGATGGAAAGAGAAGCTTTTCTTGTAAAACCAAAGCATCAATGTCATTCATCCCAATAAGGAGAATGAGTTTTTAGTGCCCAATCATGAAATGAAAGGAGGTTCGTATGTGAATCCACGCTTATCCTAATAAAGAAATGAACTTTAATTCTAAAAAATGGTGGAAAGAGAAGCTTTTCTTATGAAACCAAAGCATTAAAGTAATTTACCCCAATGAGTAGAACGATTTATGTTGCCTAGTCATGAAAAAAAAGAGATTATTATGTGAATCTGTGTTTGTCCCAATTAACAAATGAACTTTAACCCTAAAAAATGATGGAAAGAAAAGCTTCTCTTATGAAACCAAAGCATCAATGCCATTTATCCTAATGAGAAGAATGAGTTAATGGTGCCTAATAATTAAAACAAAGGAGATTACTATGTGAATTCGTGTTTGTGCCAGTTGTCAAATAAACTTTAACTCCAAAAAATGATGGAAAGAGAGGCTTTTCTTATGAAACCAAAGCATCAATGTCCTTTATCACAACGAGAAGAATGAGTATGTGGTGCCTAATCATGAAAAGAAAGGAGATTACTATATGAATCAATGTTTGTCCTAGTTGACAAATGAACTTTAACACTAAAAAATTATGGAAAAAAAAGTTTTTTGTATAAAACCAAGGCATCAATGTCATTTACTGCAATGAGGAGAATAAGTATATGGTTCCCGATCATGAAAAGAAAAGAGATTACTATGTGAATTCGTGTTTGTCCCAATTGGCAAATGGGCTTTAACTATAAAAAATGATGGATAGAAAGGCTTTTCTTGTGAAACCAAAACATCAATGTCATTCACCACTGTGAGGAGAATGAGTTTATGGTGCCCAATCATGAAAAGAAAAGAGATTCCTATGTGAATCTGTGTTTGTCACAATGGAGGAATGAACTTTAGTTTTAAAAAATGATGGAAAGAGAAGCTTTTTTTATGAAACCAAAGCATCAAAGTAATTTATCCCAATAAAAAGAACGAGTTTATGGTGCCCAATCATGAAAAGAGAGGACATTATTATGTCAATCTGTGTTTGTCCTAATTTGCAGATGAACTTTGATTCTAAAAAATGATGGCAACAAAAGCTTTTTAAATGAATCCAAAGCATCAATCTCATTTATCCTAATGTAGGGAATGAGTTTATAGTGCCCAATCATGAAATGAAAAGAGATTATTACGTAAATCCATGTTCATTCCAATTGACAAAGGAAACTTAACTCTAAAAAATTATAGAAAGAGAAGCTTTTCTTATGAAACTAAAGCATCAATGTCATTCATCCCAATGGGAAGAATGAGTTAATGGTGCCCAATCTTGAAAAAAAAAGAGATTACTTTGTGAATACGTGTTTGTCTTAATCGGCAAATGAAATTTAACTCTAAAAAATAATGCAAATAGAAGTTTTTCTTATGAAACCAAAGCATAAATTACATTTATCCCAATTAGGAGAATGAATTAGTAGTGCCCAATCATGAAAAAAAAAGAGATTACTTTGTGAATCCGTGTTTGTCCCAATAGAGAAATGAAATTTATTTCTAAAAAATGGTGGAATGTGAAACCTTTCTTATGAAATCAAAGCATCAAAGTAATGTATCCCAAGGAGTAGAATGAGTTTATGGTGCCCAGTCATGAAAACAAAAGGTACTAGTATGTGAATTTGTGTTTGCTCCAATTGACAAATGAACCTAACACTAAAAAATAATGGAAAGAGAAGCTTTTCTTATGAAACCAAAGCATTAATGTCATTCATCATAATAAGAAGAATGAGTTTATGGCACCCAATCTTGAAAAGAAAGCAGATTACCATATGCATCCATGTTTTTCCCAATTGACAAACAGACTTTAATCTCTAAAAAATGATTTAAAGAGAAGCTTTTCTTATAAAACCAAAGCATTGATGTCATTTATCCCAATAAGGAGAATGAGTTTA
Source organism: Adansonia rubrostipa (assembly GCA_038381775.1). Lineage (NCBI taxonomy): Eukaryota > Viridiplantae > Streptophyta > Magnoliopsida > Malvales > Malvaceae > Adansonia > Adansonia rubrostipa. Next base: position 14,119 of record JBBYHM010382449.1, read on the forward strand.
TGGTGCCCAATCATGAAAATAAAAGAGATTACTATGTGAATCAGTGTTTGTCCCAATAGAGAAACAAACTTTAATTCTAAAAAATGGTGGAAATAGAAGCTTTTTTTATGAAACCAAAGCATCAAAGTAATCTATCCCAATCAGTAGAATGAGTTTATGGTGTCCAATAATGAAAATAAAGTGAAGCTTTTCTTATGAACCCAAAGCATCAATGTCATTCACCATAATAAGAAGAATTAGTTTATGGGGCGCAATCATGAAAAGAAAAGAGATTACTATATCTATCCTTGTTTTTTCAATTAACAAATAAACTTTAACTCTAAAAAATGATGGAAAGAAAAGATTTTCTTATGAAACCAATGTCATTTATCCCAATGAGGAGAATGAGTTTATAGTGCCCAATCATGAAAATAAAAAAGATTTCTACGTGAATCTGTGTTTGTCCCAATAGAGAAATGAACTTTAATTCTAAAAAATGGTGGAACGAGAAGCCTTTCTTATGAGACCAAAGTATCAAAGTAATCTATCCGAATTAATAGAATGAGTTTATGGTGCCTAATAATGAAAATAAATAAGATTTTTTTGTGAATCCATGTTTGTCTCAATTGACAAATGAATTTTAACAATAAAAAATGATGGAAAGATAAGCTTTTCTTATGAAGCCAAAGCATCAACGTCATTTACCAACAAAGAGAATGAGTTTGTGGCAGCCAATCATGAAAGAAAAGGAGATTACTATGTGAATCTATGTTTTTCCTAATTTACAAACGAACTTTAGCTCTAAAAAATGATGGATTATGAAACCAAAGAATCAATGTCATTTATCCCAATAGGGAGAATAGCTTTATGGTGCCTAATTATGAAAAGAAAGGATTTCACTCTGTGAACCGTGATTATCCTAATTGACAAATGAACTTTAATTTTAAATAGTAATGGATAGAGAATCATTTCTTATGAAACCAAAGCATCAATGTCATTCATCCCAATGAGAAGAATGAGTTTATGATGCCCAATCATGAAAAGAAAGGAGATTATTATGCAAATCTGTGTTTGTCCTAATTAGCAGATGAACTTTAACACTAAAAAATGATGGAAAGAAAGGCTTTTTGTATGAAACCAAAGCATCAATGTCATTTATCCCAATGATGAGAATGAGTTCATGGTGCCCAATCATGAAAAAAACTAGATTACTATGGGAATCCGTGTTTGTCCCAATTGACAAATGAACTTTAATTCCAAAAAATGATGGAAGGAGAAGCTTTTATTATGAAATCAAAGCATCAATGTCATTCATCCTACTAAGAGGAATGAGTTTGTGGTGCCCAATCATGAAAAGAATGGAAATTACTATGTAAATAAATGTTTGTCCTAGTTGAGAAATGAACTTTATCTCTAAAACATAATGGAAAGAGAAGCTTTTCTTATGAAACAAAAGCATCAATGTTATAGATCCCAATGAGGAGAATGTGTTTATGGTGCCCAATCATGAAAAGAAAGGAGATTACTCTACGAATCCGTGTCTGTCCTAATTGACAAATTAACTTTAATTCTAAAAAATGATGGAAAGAAATGCTTTTCTTATTGTCGTAGTGTACCCTAGGGTGGATCCTCGTGGATCTATGGGTGCGTATGTCTTAAAATATTTTCCTAACTTGGAAATGTCTTCTTGATCGAGACCTTTTTTGGCGATGTGATGAGAATGAGAATGTACGGATTCTCAGCTTGTGGTATAGTGAA
>JBBYHM010382470.1:0-161869 GCA_038381775.1 Adansonia rubrostipa
GAGTTAGCTTCATCAAATATAACATGTATTAACTCTTTAACAACTAAAGTTCTCTTATTAAACACTCTATAAGCTTTGGAATTTTTTGAATAACCAAGACAAATTCCTTCATTACTTTTTGCATCAAATTTACCAAGATTGTCCTTTCCATTATTTAATACAAAGCATGGAAATCCAAAAGGATGAAAGTAACTAATGTTAGGTTTTCTTCCTTTAAAAAGTTCTTATAGAGTTTTCTTTAGGTTTGGCCTAACCATGCCTCTATTTATAATGTAGCAAGAAGTATTAATAGCTTTCGCCCAAAAGTATCTTTGTAAATTGTTTTCACAAAGCATGGTTCTAGCCATTTCTTCTAAGGTTTTATTTTTTCTTCCAACAACTCTATCTTGTTGAAGAGTTCTAGGTCCCGAGAAGTTATGGCTAATACCATTTTTGTTACAAATTTTGTCAAAATGAAGGTTTTTAAATTCTTTTCCATGATCACTCCTTACACTTAAAATGGAATAACCTTTTTAATTTTGAATGATTTCATAAAAAGTAATAATTTTTCTAAGGCTTCATCTTTAGAGTGTAAGAAGAGAACCCAAGTAAACCTAAAGTATCATCTATAATAACAAATCCATATTGTTTACCTATACGCTTAATGTTTTAGTAGGACAAAAAAGATCAATATGAATGAGTTGTAATACTCTAGTGGTTGAGACAATATTGATTGGTTTGAATGAAGTTCTTCTATGTTTGCCTTGGACACAAGCATTACATATTTTATCAATATCAAATTTTTTTTTTGGCAATCTAACAACAAGGTTTTTTCTAGATAGTTTAGAGATTACATTCATACTTGCATGTCCTAATTTTATATGCCACAACCAATGCAAATCATCATTATTAGCAATGAAACAAACATTTTGAGAGGATAAATTATCTAGATGCACAATATAGACATGTCCATCTCTATGTCCTACAAAAACAATTTTGTTTGTCTTAACATCAACAGCTTGACAATTTATTGATTCAAAAATAACTTTCATGCCTTTATCACACAATTGACTAATACTACGGAGATTATTTTTAAGACCTTTGACAAATAGAATATTTTCAATGTTGGATGAAGAACTGTTATCTATGGTTCCAATACCTTTAATTTATCCTTTTGAGTTATCATCAAAGGTAACATTTCCTCCATCTTTAGGCTTTAGCTCCACGAATTGACTTTGGTCACCGGTCATGTGTCTTAAGCATCCACTATCAAGGTACCAAGAGTTTTTTTATTGAGTTTGCCTTGAAGCAATGCTCTTCCTCTTACAACCATAAAATCATATTTTCTTTTTAGGTACCTAAACTTTTTTGGGTCCTTGAGTATTAGTGCTTAAAATTTTTGTGCCTTTTGGAATCCATTTTAATTTTGTAGCTTCATCTTGAGACGTGCCAACACCTTTGAGGACCTATATTCTCCTAATAAGTTTACCTCTAAAAGTGATAGCTTTTAAGGAGCATGTGTGGAATATGTGACCAAGTTTATGGCAATTTGTCCATATGCTAGATGCATCAAATTATTTGTTTTGTGTTATGAGTAAATTCTTGAAGTGAGTTTCTTTTTTGATTCTATTGTAGCCCAAACCATCTTTATCAAAGAATGCCCTTTGTGTTTCTATCATGTTATTTAATTTTTGTTGTGCCATATAAAACCTTGTAAACGAGTTATGCAAATTTGTATTCTTCTTGGTTAGATCATCAATATTGATTTATAACTTATCTACTTTTTTCTTAAGATCATTATTTGTCATGCTTAGTGTTTCATTTCTTTCTTGAGTTTAGAATTCATTTTCTTGTATTTAAATTCATAACTTCAAATTCTAATGCTAATTCATCAAATGCATTTTGTAATTCATCAAATAAGTGAGTATTACCATTTAGATACGTTGCGCTTATTATGAGCCATGAGACATAGGTTGGCCACCTCTTCATCATTATTATCAGAAGTGTCACTATCACTCCATGTGGCCACCATTGTCTTCTTTTTTTGCTTTTTCAGGTTTGATTTTTCCATATTAGACATTCAAATTTGATATGTACTGGTTTCTTGCGCTCATAGCAAATAATTTATTCTTTCTCTTTCTTGCTTGAGTCTCTCTTCATCATTTTTTTTCTAAGAGGTCTTCTAGCTTTGTTTATTCTCATGAATTTATTGAATATTTTTGCAAACATAGCCATTTCTTCATCTTTCTCGACCTCTTCATCATCATCACTAGGTGTGGTTGATTTATAGGCAACACTTGCCTTCTTTGATGGTTCTTGTCCATGCTTGATCTTTATTTCGTAGGTTAGAAGGGAACCTATGAGTTCATCTAAAGAAAGTGCGTTGGGATCTTTGGATTCTTCAATTACTGTCACTTTTGCTTCCTAAGACTTGGGAAGACTATTAAGTAGATTCTTTACCATCTCTTTATTTGGATAGGTCTTTCTAAGTGCTTTTAACCTGTTGATGACCTCCGTAAATCTATTCAACATTTCTTTGATGGCTTCATCCGTTTTCATCTTGAATAATTCATAGTCAAGTGTGAGCATGCTTATTTTGAATTCTTTAACTCGATTTGTTCCTTCATGTGTGGTTGCTAGCTTGTCCCACACTTGTTTTGCATTGTCACATAATGAGACTCTATTATACTCACTTGGACCAAGAGTACAAAAAAATGTGTGCATGGCCTTAGCATTTAGTTGTGCCATTTTGGTGTCTTGTTCATCCTAATCTTCTTCCTCCTTTGGCACAATAAAATCTTTGACTTTCTTTTTTGGAATGAGTAAACCATCGATGATGATTCTCCATACTTCATAGTCGTTTGCTTGGATAAAGAGCCTCATTCTTATCTTCCAATATGAGTAATTGTCACCATTGAAGAGTGGAGGTCTCATGATGGAATGCCCTTCAAGTCCTATAACATTTGCATTTGTCTCAAATGCCATAAGACAAACTTCATTTTGGTTTTTCAACTCTTGTAAGCTTCTTGAGGCTTTGATTACAATGTTTGCATTCTTTATTTTTTGAGCTATCAAGGATCTTTTCTCAAGATTGTGAAACCTATAAAAGAGACCAAAGCTCTGATACCAATTGTTAGCTTCAATGGGGAGATTAAACCAAGAGGTAAGTGAATTGGTTCTATAAAAACTTTGTAAATTTGAAAATTAAAATAAGATAAGAAGAAAAAAGAATCAACAATAGATGTATAGAGGTTCGATCCTTTAATTCGGCACCTACGTCCTCTCTACTTGGTACTTTCTTACTAAGGTGATTCCCACAATTCACTAAGGAAATTGTTACCTTTAAGGCTAAGGTATAACCTTACACAACTATCTTTTCAGGCATAAATAGAACCTTTCAAATATCTTGAAAATTATATCCTAAACTCTCAAGTGTTTTTACTCACTTTCACACAAACCTTTTTATAAAATGAAAAGAAGTATTTTGCAAACTAATTGAACCTCTGGTAGGTGGATGTTTGTTAAAATTTAAGTATAAGAAGAATGAGATACAAATAGACTTGAAGGGTATGAATTGAATTAAGTAGAAAATAATGAATTTGATGATTTTGAGCTTTTGTTGTTCAATGATTCAATGAAATATGTATCTTCTACTCTTCAGCTGCTTGGAACCTCCATTTATAGTTGCAAATTGATTCATAGACGTTGGGCATTTAATGTGGTGGTTGGAGAGCCATTGTAGCCTTCATAAATGCTGATTTCCATTCAATCCTGCGCTATAGTATCGATACAATACCAATAGTATCGATACATAGTTCAAGAAAGTGACCGTTACAACTTGTTGTATCGATACTGGGGTCTGAGTATCGATATAGATACCTTTATATCAATACATAAGAGGGTTTCAGCCATATGTAGGCTACAGCCAAACCTTGTATCGATACTCATGAAGTAAGTATCGATACTAAGTAGCCTGTATCGATACATACACACTTGTATCGATACATTTGAGGGTTTCATACAAACCTTGGCTATTACAAGCCCTGTATCGATACTCATGGAGTAAGTATTGATACTAAACAACCTGTATCGATACATATGTTCTTTGTATCGATACATTTTGAGGGTTTTATGCATAGTATCGATACATATGTTCTCTGTATCAATATTAACCTTCAAAACTTGTTTGTGAAATCATTTTGTTGACTCAAACACATCTCAATAATTACAAACCTAGTATTTTTAAAGATGCTTTTCAATTTAAACACAAAAACGAAGTTGAGTATTAATTTATCTTAAGTTTGTTTGTTATATCAAAACCGAAATCAAGGTTAACAAAATAAAACCTTTATTTTTCATTAAATTGTTATTTCTATATGCTCTAAAATGGCCATTTTTCTTTTTTTATTTATTTATTTGTTTAGGTAGAAAATTATGGTAATTTGCTGTAAACCCCATGCTTTTTGTCATTTTACTTCATGCCTTTGTCGTCTTTTTCTTCCAAGGTACCATATAAAGACATAATTTACCATGATGACTATGCATTACTTTTTGGGCTAACTTATTGAAACTAGCTAGGATGAAACTACATTAATTGGAAAAGGATTCAATTCTAACCAAATTGATTTTCATGCCATTAAATTAGCAAGTTATAACTAAATTAGAAACTTACATGCATATAAAAAAAATCTTAGAAGTAAAATGATAAATAAAATTAAGATGTAACAAAATCCTAATTGAAAATTCCATGAAAAAATGAATTGGAAGAATTAAATTGTAACAAATTGAAATTCATGTACTCAAGGAATAAAATTTCACATAATAAATTCAATTAAGGATTTAATCAAGTGGGAGATCCAATTAAAAATCTATAATGAAATTTTGGGCCAAAATAATTTATGCTTATATATAAAAAATTTCATCAAAGAAATATAGTAGACTTTGTTGGAAAATTAGAAATGTTAGGGAATTAAAATAGGGTTGATGGGAAAATAAATGACCTTGGTGGGCTTGTTGGAAGCTACATGGGTTTTAAAGCCCATTAGCTAAATTGTAAAGTTTTAAGAACATAAAATGGGAAAATTTCCCTTGGCCCATAAAAAACAAATAAATAAAATAAATAAGAAAATATTTAATATGTGAAAATTCAAATAAAAATTTTCATAAAAAAATTTCAAACAAAAGAAATTAATTAAAAAGACTTTTTATGAAAATTTGAAAGAAATATGTCTAAAATTAAGAAAATTCTAAACCATGAGGGCTTGTAAAGAAATTTTATGTACTAAAAGAAATTTTTCATATTATGGGAAAATAAAATTAATGAGAAAATTCAGGAGTGAAAAGAAATGAGATTTCATGCTTGGAAGTTTTTGTTTCCTATTTTTTTTTTTTGTAGAGAAATTCATGTAATGGAAAATTCCATGTTTTAATCGTATTAAAACATTTGAAAAATGTGTTGAACTCTAAAAATATTTTTTGTAAATAAATTTGGAAACTTTTTTGTGTAAAAAAAAGCAATTAAAAATTTCAATCTCATAAAAAGTTTACTGTAAAAACTCTTGCAATAAACAATCTACATCTGAAAAATGAAATATTTATAAAATGAATTAGAGTTTGAAAAGACTAAATCTGTATTAATTCATTGAAGGTATTCGAAAAAGTCAAAAATCTTGTACTTGGGAAAGTTCCACAGAAAATCTTACAGAGTTTAAAATTTTGTATTTTAGAAATGAGAAAATTCCAAAATAGATTTGGTTTTGAAAAAAAAAAGCTGAATTTAATGCATTTCTTGAGATGTTAATTAGTAGAAATAAATAAAATAGAATCCGAAACAATAGTTATCGAAATAATTGTTATTGTGAAAATTTTTAAATTGAATAATAAATTTGAAAACTTGACATCTCATGGTTTGAAATGCCAATACAACCTTTTTCTTGAAAATTTTAGATTTTTTGGGGTGAATATTGGAATAAATACTATATGAGTATCAATAAAAATATACAATAGTTGACTGACAAAATTTTATGAAAAAATTCAAAATTTTCTAAAATAGAAAATTTGGCCGTGACCTCATATGCAAAAGTAAATTTCGAACTTCTACAAAAAGATATTTCAAAGCTAATTTCTCTCTTTAATACTCATCTTTTATATCCGAGATTAGTTTTCTATGACCCTTGGAATAATAATTTTTTGGTCGCGCAGAGAACAACCATCTAGACATTATCAAATGGGTATAGAAAAGGCTTAGTCCTAATGGAGAAGGTCGATCCCCCACTTAGACAATCACCCAACTCTCAGTCTCGGATATCTTGGACTGTTAGGAAAAAAAGCCCAGACAAAATTAGGTGTCTATAGCTACCTCTCTTTGGTTATTGTTGAAATTAACAAGGCAAAAACTATATGCCTAGTGGAGTCAACAAGCTATTGCAACATAGCTGGGACGCAATACTGACCCATCAGACTTAAACAGTGACTGAATCCCTTGTTCCTATATATATTTATTTTTCATGATTAGGACTGAGTCATCGAGATAAATTAATCACTTGGCTTAACCTTAAATAGTCATTACAAAACAACCATTTTTCTTGGAGTCGCTACCAATCTATTATGGCTATGTGAGATTGGTTATCTACCAAAGTTCATATTTTAAAGGTTATGAAACCTTGGAAAATGAAGTCCAAGGCTACGCTTACCAGAGATCATGTGAAAGGATTCAAAAGTCAGTTACAATCACAAGTAAGGAATGATCCCTCTCATGATACTTGAAAATTTATATTTCTTAATTACATGTTATTTTAAACTTGATCTTCATTTGGTTTTGTTATCTGGTTTTTAATTATAATTCCTATAGTTTCAAAATTTCCTAAGCTAAATTTGTCATTTCATAAAAAAAATTGAGTTTTTAAATATTTTCAAAATCAAAATGTCATTTGTACCTTGCCAAATAGAGTCAGAGAAATATGACGTTTTGCTTTGTGAAATTTGAAAATCCTAATTTTGCTCTTTTTGAGATAGGTATCTTGCTGTTAAAAGAATCCATGGAATCATTCATGTATGTTGGCAGACTTTCTACATTCTACTTTAACTCGGAGAGATTAACTTGATTTTCAAAAATTTTGACTTTATAAAAAATCATCAAAACTTATTCTAAGACCTGTTTTGATGAAAAGTATAAAATCAAACTCAAAAGACTCGAATTTATTATAAAAACGTTTATTATATTTTTTATTTATATAGAAATTTTGATATATATTATTCACTTTTTCATTAACCTTATTCTTTCCTTTGCAGCATTCTTTCTAAGGGGAATTTAGGATTAACTTAAAAAAAAGAGTTAGGTAAATTGTTCGCCTGTACACACGGTGCACATTCATATGCATTAGATTCACCTCCAAGCATATGGAGGGGGCATAGGTAATAATATTTAAGAAGGGGGCAAAGTAGCTCTGCTTTCTAAAATGTTAGCCTCTGTTTGGGCCAGTGAAAAGTTTGCCAGGTGTAAATTCCTATGCTTGCCAAAGGTGTTAGCCTTGTTACCAGCATGAAAGATATTCCCATTCGAATTGAACCCTTTTTGACATAAACCCATGATGGGTAAGGATTAAGGTACCTCATCAGCTCTTTTTGAGCTCATGGAACAATTCAAGAACCTATTTAAATGTCCAACTCGAACCTTCACCGGTTAAAGCCATGCCTCATTCTAAAGGGTACCAAATTAGGTATACGTGGGGGAATACTTCTAAGCCTTTACTCTTATAATTTAATTTTCTTAATATTAATAAGTGTATGTTGTGCTACTATGATACATTTTACTTTTATTTATTTCTCGCATTTATTTGTTATATTATGAAGGATTTTTCTTAATTTTGGCATGACATCCATATCTCATGGAAACTTTTAAAGTTATTCATGCATCTTTTTTTTGTTATATTCGCATAAGTTCACTTTTTTATATGCTCATGCATTTGTAATTTTTATAATGTACTAAAAATTTTCCATTTATTCTATTTTAAAGATCAAGGCATGGGTGATCAGTTAAAGGTAAGAATCAGCACATTGGAATCCACTAAAGAGTGTATGGAAATAAAATCTGGATAATGAAAAATAAGCTTGATGGATTGATAAATAGGGTCAAGAAATTGGAGGAAGCAATCAGAGAAATAGGGCATGAGATCCAAGAGGTAAAAGAACAAATTTTTAAATTAACACTTGAAGACTTAAAGGTTGGATTGAGTGTCATATTAGACATGAGTGAAAAAGAGACACCCAATTTCTCATCTACTTAGATCAGTATGCCTTCCAATTTTTTTCTACCCGGTGCTACTCCATTATCCTTCAGAGTCCACGTTGAGAGAAGATTATGAGGAAGCAAACTCAATTCACTCCTGTTTACTTATAAAGAATTGTACTCTACTTTGTTTAAGATCAGCTCATCGTTCTTATATACAAGCCTCTCCATGAAACTTTTGATCCTAAATATTTGATATTAATGCACATTGTGAATTCCCTACAAGATTATGAGGGCATTCTATAGAAGAATGCAATGCGTTTAAGGGAAATGTTCAAGATCTACTAAATACTAGTGTAATTTGGATAAAACCAAAGTCTAATGTGGTTGTTGAACTCCCATCGTATTATAGGAAGTATTGGAATATCAAGAAGCAATGGAATGGTTATAGAGGCACCCTTTTGGGCTACTTACTCGATTTTATAAATATAGGGTAAAAAAATAGAAATAGTAAAAAAAATTGATGATCAGGATTTAGAAAAATCTCTTACAAGGACTAATGTAGCTAGGAAAATGAAGTACTTGCAAAAATAATCCTTTTTGGCTATTTTTGAATCTTGTAAATAGGTTTTGTATAATGGATAAATCGAAAATTTTTTGTTTGTGAAATAATGGTATTGGGTTATGATTTGAATTCTTTAATGATTTCCATGCTTAACATTTAATCAATCGCTTAGCCTTAATTCATACAGTTAGATATTGCCTTATTCACTTATCCATTCTTATATATGTTCATTTATTCATTCATTCATTAATCCATATATCAATTTTTCATTCAATGATAATCATATAAGCATAATCACAAAGATTAATTTTAATAAGACACATGCATATTCCTTTAGACCAATTTAATTTATTTTTTCCATTTAAGGTGAAACAATACGGAATCACAAGATAGAAAGAAAAGGCATTGCTTGACAAGACAAGTAAAAAATGAGTTCAAAATAATGAAGGGAAGTAGGAGTTCCAAAGACTCCAAGCCACTCAAGGAAGTAAAAAAAGAAAAGGAGTTATGGAGGAAAGATCTCCACAAAAACAAAGCCTTGACCAAAGGAATTTACAAATAGTCCTATATTGTACAACACTTTTGCTCGAAATCTGGGGAAGTGCAAGCTGACCGATAACTACCTTATGATACACAGCATATGGAAGCCAGTCTTATAATGCATATTCATGCTAACCCTAAACTCAATAAAAGGCAAAACGTAGCATATGTGCAACAAGAAAATGATTTCATCAACAAATGCTGATAAACCACAGCTGATGGAAACTAAGACCATAAAATGTCAAGAAAGTAAGGAAATTCATTTTGACGACATCCTCATCCCAATCTTTCATTACTCAACAGCATCGATAGAATTTGATGATCAAAGCCTCCCTACATAGAGTGGCACAATCCAAATGCCAAGATGCAACATTTTTTGTCAAAGAATCTTATTACTAGTGCATGTTATTCAAATGTGGATAATTAAGAATATCTAACATGGTTGGCAGGGGAATCGTAGATTGATGCAAATTTTGAATTGAATTGCTTGATTGATTTTTTGCTACCTAAGAAGCTTTTGGATTCATCTTCCCTACTAAAGAATTTATGTAAAAAATCAAGTCTCATATAATGGCTGTGCTCATAACACGATAAAGATGACATAGAGTAATAGTTCATCTTGTGGAATTCCCAAGCTTGAAGACTTAAAGTTTAATATATCTGTTAACGTTCCACCAGTCAATCTACAATTTGACTCTCAGGAAAACTTTTTAATACCCACTCTTTCTAGACTATTTATATGATCAATTATGACATGGAAGTGCAAACTACCTTAATTGTTGAATATCTCAAGGCAATGTTCATGTCAAAACACGTCCTTGTTGAAAAGAAAAGGCAAATTCCTTTAACAAATTCCTAGGAAGGGAAAACAAAGTACTAGCCCTCAGCAATGTCGATCTCGTGAAATTTGATGAATTGGTGGATGCCTATCAAGCACGATTAGTCTAAGGATCATCAAACTTATGGTAGTATGCCACTCAGGGGTAGTTTCTATCCTAACTTTAAAATGTTGCACTTTTCTCTTTATAAGTTATGAATTTTAAATTGAATGAATATTTTGCATTTTGTTAAGGATCATGAATTTGGTTAATAATGATTTCCACTATTTAGGATAATGGGAACATTTAAAAAAAATTCTTGGGTAGATGATTACCATTAGGTTAAACACTCTAAGAAAGGCTTTTAACTTCCATCTATATGATTGTCTTATACATTCAACCATAGACCTTTCACAACCATAAACATTTTGTATGTAGATTTTTTTTTAGATTCCTTGAGAGTTAGACAAACAAGTTATGCTCCTGAAAGATTTAGGTATCGATAGTTCGATATGTGTTAAGATAATGATAGTAATTCTGAGATATCCCTTATTTGGATAACTTTCTAGCATAACTTCCATGACATTCTTCCAAATCCTTGATTTAAAAAGGATGAGAGTAAAAATGAGCTAGAAACACCTTTTCCTCTTAGACAAAACCTTTTTAATCTAATGCTCAATAAATAAAATATGAAATTTGAGAGTTCCTCCATGCCAATTCCATTTCTATCTTAAAGGTTTAATGAAAACCAAAATTTGTTAGTGGCTATGAAGCTGATAATATTGAGGGGCATACCTTAAGCCTTTAAAAATTAAGTGTAAAATCATGTTATTAAGGTATTCAAAATGATTTCAGAAAGAAAGCAACCTTTTTCTCCTAGCAAAATGCTTGCTAGTTCAAATGGTTTTGTTTAAAATGACAAACGGCCTTCTTTCTTTATCTTTTTGCAAATATAAAAAATTATTCCCTTTATGGTCCCTTTTGAGCCTAATTATTTATTCTTTATTTAAACCTTAATCAATTATTACCCTTCATGCTAGGGGTAAGTGAAGCAAAGGCTTCAAGATTAGAAGGAGCAAATTCCATTCTAAAGTTACAAGATGACCAAGTCACATGCCATAAGGTAAATTTAGAAAACCAAAAAAGTTCAAAGTTCAAGTTCAAGTATTCAAAGTGAAAAATAAAGAAAGTACAAATATTCAAGGTGAAGGATAAGAAAAGCTCAAATTTTAAATTCCTTCAAAATGAAAAATGAAGGAAAGAAGAGAAAGAAAAAAGTGACGAAAAGCAAAGAAAAATGGAAAAACAAAAAAAAGATAAAGAAATGAAAATTTGTTCATCTTCAAAAACATGCTGGATTCAATTCCTTTTAAAGGGAAATGATCCTTGATTTAATTACCCTTAAACTTGATTTAGGTCTATCTGTCTTTTCTTTCTAAACCATGAACCATAACCTACATTACGTACCTACAAAAGTCCATTTTAATCAAACATAGCTATTTGAGCTGTCAAGCCATTCCTAGGAAGCTCTTTTCAAATTCATCTTTTTGAATAACTTTTGTTTCTTTAAGAATATAATGGGGCAACCAATTAAGAAAATGAAGTTCAATGGTGAAAACCCAAAACGGGTAATCTAGAGCAAACTTAAAGGCTTTAGAATTATTCCTAAACCGACAAAGGTAGTCACCAAAGAAAAAGAACTCTTCTGTGCTAATTCAGAAATGTTCCCAAACCTTTTAAAATTTTTTGATATCAACAAAAGGTTAAGTCAAATGCCTATACAATGATTCCTTTCAAGATAACCTTTCAAAACTTTTATGCCTTGCCTTAGAAATTAATGCATGCCAAAGACCTTCTGAATTAACCTCTTAAGACTTAGTGTTTACTAACATCAGTTTAACAATGTTTGGATATTGTTTTTAAAGATTAAAAGGATGTTATAACTTAAATGTTGGCCTTTCATGAAACTCCCGTATAAGGAATATCCACCCAAGCTTAGTCTTGATAAACTTTACTTTCTTGTACCAATTTTTTCAAGACAAATTTTTACCAGTACCATCCCATTTATGCCTTTAAATTTGTTCCCTTATTTTATTCAATGATGTCTTAAATGGTGATCATCAATCATAAGAAAACCTCAACGGATGAAGATGACCTATCCATTATCCTTAATATTAGAAAATTCATGGTTGAAATCATTTTGAAATTTCCATAGCTTTTGATCAAATAGGTTTTGTCCTAGGTTAGAATGAGAAGGTCATCTCATTTTGTAAATCTAGAATTTAGATGAATTATGATACTTTCATAAGCAATAAAAATATGCTTCAAGTAGCGAAATGTGATTTTTATCAAACTAACAAATTCATTATTTGGTGAGTTTTCAAAAAAGATAGAACAATTCTTAGATTCTTAAAATCAAGATTAGGAGAACAATTTCGTGAGGCAAAATAAGATACCCCTTTAATGATTTAAACTTTTAACTTCAAGTTTAGGGAGGAGCTTCCTTTGCCAAAAGAAAAGATATATCCATAACATTTTTCTAAAGATGCCTTTGACTCTAAGTAGAAGCTCAAGCTCACTTCACGAAATGAAAAAAAAAATCTGTTACACTTTCTAAAATACCTTCGATTCTAAAATAGGTTGGATCAGAGATTTTCTAGTATGAATAATTACAAAACTCATAAATAAAAAAAATATAATCATGAAAATGCATTATATATATTTTGCATGCATTACATTGAATGATTTATATATTAAAAGTTGAGCATGATATTGGACAAAAGTAACAATCACTCACTATTTTGACTTTCTTAAAATCGAAAAGTAAGTCTCACATCCCTTCAAATTAATCAAATATCAAACGCTATATCTACCAAGTTGATTAGTATGGTTTCACCCTGATCAACTTTTTTTTTAAACTTAGGTTTTACCCTAGTTATCTCAAGTTAACTTGTATGGTTTCGTCTCAATCAACTTCCTTCAGACATAGGTTTTGCACTGTCTATCTCAAGATGACTCATATGGTTTTATCTCGACAACTCTTTCAGACTTAGGTTCTGCCTTGGTCACCTAGGATGACTTGCATGGTTTTGTACTGATCAATTTTTTTCAAACTTAGGTTCTACCCCAGTCATTGAGGTTGACTTGTATGGTTTCATCCTAGTATACTCTTTTTAAACCTAGGCTCTACCCTAGTCACACAAGTTGGATTATATGGTTTCATCCCGGTCAACTCTTTTCAATCTTAGTTTCCACTTTGGTTATCTCAGGTTGACTCGTGTGGTTTCATCCTAGTCAACTTTTTTCAAACTCAAATTTTACCCTAGCAATCTCAAGTCGACTCATATGGTTTTATCCCGGTTAACTCTTCTTAGACTTAGGTTCTACCCTAGTCACTTAAGTTGACTTATATGGTTTTATCCTGGTCAATTCCTTTTACACTTAGGTTTTACCCTAGTCACCTAAGTTAACTTGTATGGCTTTATCCCAGTTAACTCTTTTCAGACTTAGGCTCTACCCTGGCCATATTAGGTTGACTCATATGGTTCCATCCCTATCAATTCTTTTTAGAATTAGGTTTTGCCCTGTCAACCTAAGTTATCTAGTATGGTTTTATCCTAATCAATTTTTTTTTAACTTAGGCTCTACCCTGGTCATCTAAGTTTACTTGTATGGTTTCATCCTCTCCACTTATTTTAGACATAGGTTTCACCTTGGTCATCTTAAGTTGTCTTGTATAGTTTTGTCATGGTTAACTATTTTTAGGCTCAGCTTTCACCTTAGTCATCTTAAGTTAACTCATATGGTTTTGTCTCGGTCAATTCCTTTCAAACTTAGGTTCCATCTTAATCACTCAGGTTGAGTTGTATGGTTTTGTTCTAGTCAACTTTTTTTAGACTTAGGTTTTGCCCTGGTCACCTAAGTAGACATGTATGATTTCATCCTGGTTAACTTTTTTTAGACTTAGGTTTCACCTTAGTCATCTTAAGTTGTCTCGTATCATTTTGGCCCAGTTAACTCTTTTCAGATCAGGTTTCATCGTAGTCATCTCAAGTTGACTCGTATGGTTTTGTCCTTGTTAATTCTTTTTAGACTTAGATTCTGCCTTAGTCACTCAGGTTAAGTTGTATGGTTTTGTCTCAGTTAACTCTTTTAGACTTAGGTTATGCCCTGGTTACCCAAGTTGACTTGTATGATTTTGCCCTGGTAAACTTTTTTCAGACTTAAGTTCTGGCCTAGTCATCTCAAGTTAACTCGTACACTTTCATCTTGGTCAACTCTTTTTAAACTTAGGTTTTGCCTTGGTTATCTCAGTTTGACTCATATGGTTTTATCCCGGTTAACTCTTTTTAAATTCAAGTTTTACCCTAGTTGACTTGTATAGTTTTGTCTTAGTTAACTTTTTTCAGACTTAGGTTATACCCTGATCATCTCATGTTGTCTTGTATGGTTTCATCTTGGTCAACTCTTTTCAAACTTAGGTTCCACCTTAGTTAACTTAGGTTGACTTGTATGGTTTCATTTCTATTAACTCTCTTCAAACTTAGGTCCATCTTGGTTACCCAAGTGGTCTTGTATGGTTTTGTCCTAGTTAACTTTTTTTAGGCATAGGTTTTACCTTAGTCATCTTAAGTTAACTCATATGGTTTTGTCCTGATTAACTCTTTTCATACTCAAGTTTTGATCTAGTCATCTCAAGTTGACTTGTTTAGCTTCATCCTGATCAACTCCTTTTAGGCTAAGGTTCTGCCCTCGTTACTTATGTTGACTTGCATGGTTTTGCCCTAGTCAACTCTTTTCAAACTTTGGTTTCACCCTGGTCATCTCAAGTTGACTTGCATGGTTTTATCCCGATGAACTCTTTTCAAACTTAGGTTTTACCTTAGTTATCTCAAGTTGACTCGTATGGTTTTATCCCAGTCAGCTCTTCTTAAACTTAGGTTTTACCCTAGTCACCTACAATTGACTCGTATGGTTTCATCCTGGTCAACTCTTTTAGACTCAAGTTTCTCCCTATTCATCTTAAGCTAACTTGTATGGTTTTGTCTTGGTCAACACTTTTCAGACTAAGGTTTTGCCTTGGTCATCTTAGGTTGACTTGTATGGTTTCATTTGGTTAACTTTTTTTAGACTTAGGTTCCACCCTGGTTATCTCAAGTTGACTCATATGGTTTCATCTCGGTTAACGCTTTTTCAAACTTAGGTTCTATCTTGGTCACCTAAGTTGACTTGTATGTTTTTGTCATGGTTAACTTTTTTTTTTACTTAGGTTCTGCCCTAGTCACCTAAGCTGACTCCTATGGTTTTGTCTCGTCAACTCTTTTCAGGTTTGAGTTTTGCCCTAGTCATCTTATGTTCACTCATATGGTTTCATCTTAGTTAACTCTTTTTAAACATAGGTTCTGCCTTGATTACCCAAGTTGACTCGCATGGTTTCATCCTGGTTAACCTATTTCAGACTTAGGTTTCACCCTAATAACCAAAGTTGACTTGTATGGTTTCATCCTAATCAACCCATTTTAGATTAAGGTTTTGCCCTAGTCAACCCCATATTGTAAACTAGGTTTCATCCTTAGTTATTTCGTCATTGATGTAAAGTCTTTCTTAGTTGAGTTCATTTTATGGCCTAAATAAAATCGTGTCTATTTTAGTCTTTGCTTTGTTCCTCATTCTCAACAATGACTAAAAAGAGGTAACTGTTGACAACTAATTTTGTCCGGTCCATATCTGAGACAAAAAAACTTAGCAGTCGCCTGATGAGGGTTGATTCCTTCAGTGGACTAGACATTTTCAAGACCTCTTCTATCACCCCTAAATGATTGCATCTGCATGTGATAGAAAAATCACCATTTCAAAGGTCGTAGATAATAAATTTCAAATGAAAAAGACAAATATCAAGGTAGGAAATTAGTTTTTTTATTCTTTTAAAATTTGAAAATTTATTTCTGTAGATGATGTCAAATCAAATTTCCTATTTTTAAGAATTTTTGAAAATTTTTTGTAAAATTTGAAAAGTTAACCATCATAAATTTTTACCGATACTCATAAAGTATTCATGCCAATGCTCACTCCAAAAAATCAAAAATATTCAAGAAAAAAAATTTGTATTAGCATTTTTTACTATAAGGTATCACGTTGCCAATTTTGGGACTTCAATTTGAATTTTTCACAATATCGCAAGTATCATGCTAATGAAGATTTTTTAGGTAAAGTTTGTTCTAAATTTCAAGTTTTCACCTTTACTATTTTTATAAATTAATATTTTCATTAATTGTTGGATAAAATTCATTTTTATAAAATATGAACATAAATTTTGAATTTTTCTGTTTCTAATATATGAAGTTTCCTACAACGTAAATTTTTTCGATGAGATTTTTCTAAGTTTATAATTTTTAAAATTCTTCAAATATTTTCATTAAATCCATATTAAATCAATTTTTGAAAATTTAATTTATTTTATGAGTTTTGCATTTTTAAATAAAAATTTTTCTTATATAAAGTTTTTTTGTAAAATTTTACAAGTTTGAAATTTTTAATTATCTTTTTCTTGCACATAAAATTTTTAAAAATTTTCTTTTTGAATTTTTATATGGAAACTTTATTAATTTTATTTTTAATAGGCAAAATTTTATTTTTTTCCATTTCGTAGGCCACAAAACTTGTAAAAGTTTCTAATTGGCTTAATAAGCCCATTGCTTTTTCGAGAAACCTAATGAGCCAATTTTTGTTTTCTAACAAGCCTAAGAAACTTTATATGAAATTTTATTCTTTGAATACATAATTTTTAGTTAAATTTTTTATATGAAATTTTATTCTTTGAATACATAATTTTTAATTTGTTACAATTTAGTCTCTATAATTTGTTTTTTTTTCAAATTAAATTTGTTTTCCTCTCATGTCTCTAGACGATGATCATACATGATGACACGTGAAAATTAACAAAAATTGTTAATAAAAATCTTATCAAAATATTAAAAATCTAAAAAAGTAATAATAATAAGAAAAAGAAAAGAAAAAAATAATTCAAGAAAGATCGGCCAAGGGACTTTTTTTCAGCCCTTGGCCAATCCTCCTTGACTATAAGAAGAGGGGAGAGCTTTCATGAACAAGAACAATTTCGATGGCCAAAAACATCAAAATACACCTAAAATTTTCAAGTTTTACAAGCTTTTAATGTAATTTCGCTTGTAAAATCTTTAATTTGTGTTAGTTTCATGCTTGATTCATCCTTTTAGCGAGTTTTATGATTACTTGTGTTAATGGATTTTAATCCATGTTGAAAGGCCAAATATGAAAACCATGATCAAAGTTTTTTTATTTTGTTGTTTTATTTAATTTTTATTAGCAATAAGTTCATTTTTATCATGAAAATTTGTTTATTGATAGAAATAATATTATTTTCACATATATATTTTTTGCTTGTATTAATATTTTTATGTTGATTTGTTCATTATTTATTATTATTTTTGCATATTTATACTTGGTAAAGATTACAATATATACGTATGTTGATATTCATGAAAATATGTGATGAATAAAACTATTTTAGTTGATATATATGCTAGTTGAATATGTTTGTGACCTCTGATGAAATATTATTTCATGTTTTTATGTGATTTAGGATTATTTTCTAAAGTTTGAAACTTTTAAGGACTTATAGATAATTTTTCCAAGTTTTTAAAGCCCTTAGAAGGGTGATTCCAAGCTTGGCTGAATCTGATCTTGATATTTTGTGATGTTTTGATTTTTAGGCTATTTTGTAATTATAAAAAATATAAGGACTAAATTGTAAAAATTGTAAAATTTTTATATGGCCATTCAAGCTTGGCCGAATCAAGTAGGCACCCTTAAAAGTGTTTTCATGCTTATTCTAATATATATGTATATATATGTTTCATGCTTTTTTATCATTTTGGGTTCATTTTGTAAATTTAAAAAGTTTAGAGACTAATTTGGAAGAATCAAAAAAATTTGTTTCATGGCCGTACGTGCTTGGCTGAATGCTTATTGTGATCATTGGTATAATTTTCATTATTTTTGTAATTTTTTTATGTTATTTTGTGATGTTTATTTCATATAAGGACTATTTTGCAAATTTAGACATAATTTTGTAAAACTTTGCATTTTAAGGTTATTGCCATATTTTTGATATTTTAAAAATATTTCTAACATTCCTATGGTCTTTCGGAGGGGTGTAGAAAATTTTAGAACTTTTTTTATTCCTTTGATTTTTCGATGGGGTTATAAAATACAATTTTAAAAACTTTAAGGACTTATTAGCCTATTTTGCATTTTAGGCCACTTTTGATGTCTAAGTTACTATGATACTTTCATGTCAAAGGTATATCTTAGAGGTATTTTAGTAATTTTTCTAGAACTGGTTCCTATGTGATCACCGAGGATACTTGTAGGTCGAAGGTGTACGTTAGGAATAGCTTTTTTTTTTTTTTACAAAGATATTGAGTCCTTTAGGTTACTAAGATATTTATGTTGAAGGTAGATATTAGGGACATTTTAGTAATTTATGTTAGAAACAAATTTTATGTGATCACTAGGATACTTGTAGGTCAAAGGTATATAGTAGGAATAGGTTTGTTCATTTATGAAATTATAGAATCCTTTAGGATACTGTGATAGTTATACGTTAAAGGTAAACCTTACAAGTATTTTAGTAATTTTTACCTTAAACCAAGTCCTATGTAATCATCATGATTCTTTCATGACAAAGGTGTGCATTAGAGCTAGGTTCATCTTTTAGAATCATTTTCGAGTTCTTAGAATTATCGGGATGCTTTTAAGACAAAGGTAGTACCTAAAGGCATTTTAGTAATCTTACCTCAGGACCGAGTCTAATGTAATCACCAAGATTCTTTCATGACAAAGGTGTGCATTAGAGTTAGTTTCATCTTTGATGATCATTTCGAGTCCTTTAGGGGTATCAAGATACTTTCATGTCGAAGGTATATCCAAGGGGTATTTTTGTAATTTTATTAAATAAAGTCCTTTAGAAGTAACTAGGATACTTTCATGTCGAAAGTGCTCTAAAGGACATTTTCGTCTTATTTACCATACTCTAATCTTTAGAGTCAAGTTTAATATTTTTCATCTAAAATGAGTCTTAGGGTGATTTTTATTTTTATTATTAATATTATTAATAAAATCAAAATTTTTTCAAATTAAGGCAATGTCTCTAAATTAAAATAGTACGTAAAATTTCTCTTCGTATATGAGAAGGATTCTATGAATTATTCTAATAGCGAGATTTTTTTTTTAAAAAAATGAAAATCAAGATTTTTTTAAAATTTCAAAAAAAATAAAAACTTTTGCATTCCTTGGCTCTCTAGTGAGGTACAAAAGATATTTTGATTTTTTAAAACCTTTCGCATTTCACTAGCTTTCCAGCAAGGTGTGAAAGAGAATGATAAAAACCTTCATGTTCTTCTAGTGGTCTAGAAGGATACAGAAGATATTTTGATTTTCAAAAATATTAAAAACTCGATTTTTTTATACGGAATAATAAATTTATTCTATGAAAATTTTGAGATGTAGGAATTACAATTAAATATCGAATATTGAAATTGAATAAAAATCAAAATTTATGTTAACACATGGTTAATAGGTACCGATTACCGGTGCATCACAAGAAAGTCGATCCTTACTTGTGATTGAATTGACTCCTAGACTCTTTTATATGATTTCTGGTATAATCGCATGCTTTGGAGTTTGTTTTTATGGGTTTTGTAACCCTTAAAAATATGAACCCTAATAGGTGAACAATGTCACCTAGCTAAAATAGATTGGTGGTGACTCCAAAATTAATGGTTGTTTCATAACAACTATTTAAGGTTAAATCGAGTGAGCGATTCCTCTTAACAACTCAGTCCCTAGACAAAAAAATGATAAGAAAAAATAATAATGATATGACCCTAAAAATAAAAGAAAAATAATGATATATATATATAGAGAGAGAGAGAGAAACAAGGGTGCACCTGTCATTTTAAGTCAAGCTGGTCAGAGTTAGTGTCCGGGCTGTGTTGCGATAGTTGGAAGCTATATGGGTTTTAAAGCGCACTAACTAAATTTTGAAGTTTTAAGCCCATGAAATGGGAAAAATTTTCTTGGCCCATAAAAATATAAATAAAATAAATAGAAAAATATTTAATATGTGAAAATTCAAATAAAAATTTTCATGAAAAAATTTCGAGGGAAGGAATTAATTATAAAAAATTTTTTATGAAAATTTGAAAGAAATATGTCCAAAAATAAGAAAATTCTACAATATAGGGGCCTAAAATTAAATTTTATGTACTAAACAAAAAATTCCATATCATGGAAAATAATATCAATGAGAAAATTCATGAGTAAAAAGAAATGAAATTTCATGCTTGGAAGTTTTTGTTTCCTATTAATCTTTTGTTTTTGTTTGTAGAGAAATTCATGCAACGGGAAATTCCATATTTTAATTACAATAAAACAATTGAAAAATGTCCAAAGTGTTGAACTTTAAAAAAAATTGTAAATAAATTGGGAAATTTATGTGTAAAAAAAGTAATTAAAAATTTCAAACTTATAAAAAATTTACGAGAAAAACCCTCACAGAGGAAAATCTATATTTGAAAAAAAATAAAAAGTTTATAAAATGAATTAGCATTTCAAAAGGCTAAACTTGTATTAATTTATTGAAGGTATTCGGAAATGTAGAAAATCTTAAACTAGGGACAGTTTTACCAAAAATCTTACAGAGTTGAAAATTTCATATTTTTAAAACAAAAAAAAAAATTCTAAAATAGATCTTAGTATGAAAAAAAGTTGAATTCAACACATTTCGTAAGACTTTAATTGGTAGAAATAAATAAAATAAACTCTAGAATCCAAAAAAGTCGTTGTAAAAAATTTTCATGAGCAGAAAAATCTTGGTATTGTGAAAAAAATCCAAAATGTATAACAAATTTAATAACTTGACATCTCGTGATATAAAATGTCAATACAAATTTTTTCTTGAACATTTTAGATTTTTCAAGGTGAATATGGAGATAAATACTACATAGGTATCAATAAAAAAATATTACAATCGACCTGCAAAATTTCACGAAAAAATTTGAAAAATTTCTAATAATGAAAAATTTGGGCATGACCTTATATGCAAAAGTAATTTCAAATTTCCACAAAAAGGTATTTAAAAGCTAATTTCTCTCCTTAAAACTTGTCTTTTTTCTTCGAGATTCATTTTCTCTAACCCTTGAAGTGGTAATTTTTTTGTCATGCACACAAGTGGCCATCTAAACATGACCAAATGGGTCTCGAAAAGGCTTAGTCTTCATGCAAGAAGTCAACCCCTCATCGAGATGATCACCCAACTCTTGGTCTCGGATATCTTGGACTGTCAAAAAAAGAGGCCTGTACAAAATTAGATATCTATATATACAAGATTGAAAAATGAAATATAGAAGCTTCCGTTGGAGGTGATCATGACTCGATTTGGAAAATTTTTTTCTCCTATCCAAGTTTAGGTAAGTCACGTTGGTTTTGGCCTTAAAATTTGTATTAATATTTAAAATAATATTAAAGATTAAAGTAATTTTATATTAATATTTTTAATTGAATTTAAATCGAAAATAATTTTTTATATAAATAATAATTTAAACAAATCAAACTAGACTGACCTAAAGGATTAAAATGATTATCCAAACTTGGTTAAAATAAATTAAATAGATTATTTGACCTTTGAATATGTTTAGTTTCAATTAATTTGACCAACAAAAAAGAGAAAACCATAAAAAAAAAAAGCGAATGACACTAGTTCCGTTACTCTTTAAGATAGCAGTCGAAATCAAAACTCTAGCTATTTTACAACTCAAAAACAATTAGACAGCATCAAAAAGATTAACGTAAATCCCGTAAAAGATGGCTAAAATACTACAAATTTTTTAAAACTATATTAATTTATTCAAGTTAATATTTTAGTTTTTATTGTATTCAAATATGTTTTATTTTTTTATTTTCATCTAAATAATTTTTTTATTTAAAATAAAAGATTAATTTATATTGAAATTTTATTTAAATATAAAATAAAAATTAAGAATTTCTTTAACTACAAATTAAAAATAAAAACTTAGAAAGAAAAAAAAAAAAACTTAACTAACGTTTTCAAAGAAAAAAAAATGCTGATAAAGAATGCCAAAACAAACCAGCGGTTGAAGTGAAAGCGGCTTTTCTCTTAAAACAGAGAACTTCCCCCTCACTCTCTTGTTTTTTTTTTTTTCTCTTGTACTTCTACATAGACCATTATACATCTAAATATGGAATAGCGAGTCTACACTTCTTAGTATCGATTATTTTCGAGATCTGTGATTTTCCAGGGAAAAAAATGGTATTTGGGATTTCTTGATTCCCGAGAAAATCTCTTGACCGAAGTATTTGCCAGGGTGTTCCTCTTATACACCCTCCCTGCCTGCAGTTACATGCTCCACTCTGTTTTGGTTTTTCCTTCGAATTTTGCATGCTTTGGTTCGGTGTAGAAAAGAATAAATGCCAAACATATTGATTTCTTTAAAAAAGTTCTATAGCTTTAAAACTTTTATTTATTTTAAAATCTCTTGAGACTGTCGAAGCAAAAGTCCAATTGAGCTGCTTCATTTTCATGCATACAAAACGGAGTCCGGAAAAAGGGTTCCGGCTTATATCAAAATTGTCTCTCAAAATCCTCCCAGAAAAAAAAAAGGAACAAACTTAGCTCATTTTTTCTCTTTGTCAGAGTTATCTTAGCTTGTTTAATCAATTACTCTGTAACACCCACTCCTGCAATTTATTTATTTCTTTATATCCTTTTAGTTCCCCCACCCATTTGTCAACCCATGCTTTTGTTTCCATTTTAATGGTTTTGCTATTAGTCATCCCTCTTGCTTCTTCAGTTCGATACGCTTGCCTTCCTATCCGTCTGTTTTTTTGCCGTCTGTTTTTGTGTTTAAGTTTTCTTCGAAAGAGATGGCAAATACGTTGACTGTTTTCTCAGTGAAGAACTTTCTGGTTTTGTCACTGGCTCTGAACTTGAGTCTAGTTTGGAAGGTCCTGCTGTTGCATGATTCTCAAAATGAGAGCTTTAATGGCTTCTGTTTTAGCGAGCTGAATGGACCACAGGAAGAGAAGCATACTAGCAAGAGAACCCGTCTCTCTTCCTCTGTTTCCTCTTCATCGCCATCATCATCGTCATCTTCTTCTTCTTCCCTTATGACGATGGCTCAAGGTTACGAAGATAGAGTTATCAACCTTGATCAGTAAGTGTTATTTTAAAGTTTAAACACTCAGTTTTCATGTTAATTGATTTGTCTTTCAGGAAAGAGTCTCCCTTTGCCTGCCTGTTTGACATTTCTAGGGCTGCAACACTTTGGTTTAGCTTAATTTTTAAGACATGGAGGAAAAGGTCATTTCATAATAAAAGGCAGGCAGGTAACTTTTCTCAGAGGTAATTGTTTTTGCCACAGTAGACAAAGACAGCTCCTTGTGTAGAGTTTTATTTTTTTTAGATTTTCTATGATGCATGTTGAGAGCTAAGCCTGAGCTGCCTTTTCTGGGTTGACATCTCACTGTTCCCAATTTGAATAAGAGCAAATTGCAACGTGGATGGTGGAGGTGGTGCACATTTCGCATTTTGAAAACTACATCATCTCTGCCACCTTCCAGTTTGTGGACCTCTCAAATTGCACCAAATCAATGGAAAAAACAGAAAAAAAAAAAAACAGAAAAGGACAAATTTGGCTTTCGGCTTTCAGTTTGCACTGCAAGTGGGATTCCACCATGGTGCATAATGGCGGAAGGCATCATAGACTTGGAAGTAGAATATTAAAATAGTAGATGCATGTCTGTGCTTTGTGGGGGCCAATGGCCGTGACCATCTGAGCGACCTTGGGCAAACTATAACCAGCCCCCTTTCTTTCTTTCTAACCTTTGGCAGATCTAAAAGAGTAAAGCTTGCCCTTGAGCTGCTTTTGAGATAACATCTTCGAAACCTTTTAGGGGCACCTTAGGCTGCCTATGCTATAAATCAGACATGAAGCTCCTGTTTCTTGCTTATGCAAAAGTGGGGTTGTCTGGATCTAGCACCTCGAATCCTTGATCCTTGAGGTGGGTCCTATTTTAGATTTGTGCCAATAATGAAGCCATCTCTTGATCTTTGCCTTCATAACATGGTACCAAATTACATTATTGTGTGTCCAGCTGATGTGAGCCATGCAAACATGTAAACATTGATCTGCTGACGAGCGGGACCCGCCACTGCGTGCCTTCCCCATACCTACTTCCAGCTCCATTCATTTTTGGATACCCAAATGGCAGCTGATGTCAGATTTCATTTTCCATATTCCTCTACTTTTAAACAGTTTTACCATGTATGTATTATATATCTATCCTTATTGGAATGTTGATGAGACCAATTTAGTTACGAATTAGCAGAACATCTGTCGTTATTTTGAATCAGTCCGGATGAAATGAGTTCACAGCATATAATTCTTCAGATGGGTCAGCAGATTTTCCGACTCTAGAGTAAACTCATACTACTTTATCGATATCGTAAGGTTTTACTTGACATTATTATTATATAATTATACTAGGATAGCCCAACATTTTTTTTTGTTTTCTCAATGCAGTGGCGATCCAACGATGTATGAAAGCTATTGGCAAAAGATGGGGGACGAGACCACCGTTGTTATTCCTGGATGGCAGTTCATGAGCTACTTTTCGGATGCCACAAGCCTTTGCTGGTTCTTAGAGCCTGAATTAGCTAAGCAGATTGAGCGATTACATGTAGTAGTGGGAAATGCAGTGACGGAGAACCGGCACATTGTTGTTGGAACGGGTTCAACCCAACTATTCCAAGCTGCCCTGTATGCACTGTCGCCCAAGACCACGGCTGAGCCCATTAGTGTGGTTTCAGCAGCCCCTTATTATTCTGTAAGTCTGATAATTAAACCTGGACCTTGGTCTTGTTTAGTTTCAACTTTCAACTTCCAACACTTTGATCTTCTTGAGTTTGAGATTCGATCCCAAAAGAAATGAAACATGTATTCTTGAAGCATTCTGCAAATGAGCTCTATGTTGGTTTTAATTAATCAATAAACATGGTATATCAATAAATGCTTCTTTTATTGACAATTCTTGGATGGAAGTTATCATTTGGTAATGTTGGTCCGTTCTGCAATGCAGAAAAATAGTTTAATAGTTCAGTTCCTGTTTATCTATAACTGGCATTCAGCAACGAAGGGTGAGAATCTTTCCTTTGTTTATTAACATTGTTATTTTGGTGAGAATCTTGCATTTAAACATTTTGCCTTCCTCTCTTCCAGCATCACTCTCCTCCCAAAGAACATTCATTAAAGTCGATTACTGGTTGTACCACTATGAAATTTGAAAGATTGCACCCTTAAATTCTTTTGATTGGACTTTGACTTTAGTTAGGATTGTGCTATTTGCCAAAGTTTGGATGATACTCGGTCAGAATTAATAATCACTTAATCCATATATGTGCAATGTGTATCTGCTGTTTGCTTAGAACTAAGATAAGTTGACATAAGTTTTGTTGATTACTTGCAGTCCTACCCAGCTATTACTGACTGCCTCAAGTCCGGGCTTTATATGTGGGCAGGTGATGCCCGAAAGTTTAGCGAAAAAGGTCCTTACATAGAACTCGTTACCTCCCCCAACAATCCTGATGGTTTTGCTAGGTACCCTGTTGTTAACAAAAGTGAGGGTATTTTGATTCATGATCTTGCCTATTATTGGCCACAATACACACCAATATCCTCCCCAGCCAACTATGATCTGATGCTATTCACTGTCTCAAAGAGCACTGGTCATGCTGGGATGCGCATTGGGTAAGTTGATCTTATTAGTAATGAAAATTCTTTGGACATATCTGGTAAAGTCATTTTCTTTGAAAGTAATATTGGAAGTAAATTTTCAGTGTCTCAAAGAGCACTGGTCATGCCAGGATGCGCAATGGGTAAGTTGATCTTATTAGTAATGAAAATTCTTTGGACATATCTGGTAAAGTCATTTCCTTTGCAAGTAATGTTGGCCAGTTTGGATGGAAAATTTTCATTGTGGTGTGACCTTAAACGATGTAAGCATGTCATTGAACAAATGGAACCTTTGATGGATTTGCATGTGAATTAGGATTGCAAAATATAATGTTTTATCATTTCAGTTTATAGTGGACCTAAAATTCAATCTTATTATGACGATAAGACTTTATTGGAGTATATCTCCAAGTACAAAAGTGTTGAAACTTTAAAGAAAAAAATGAATGAATGTACTATAAGAAGCAAGTTTAGCCTGACGTTTGTTACTTATTCTAAAGAGGATTGAGCCTTACAGTCCAAATCACTTTCCCTCCTTAGAATTCCTCAAATGTACAAAAAGAAAAATAAAATAATAGAAGAAGAAATGTATGTGGTACATTCTAATGTTTCTTTAATTTTATCACTTTTACATTATTAAGGTGGGCTCTTGTTAAAGATGGTGATGTTGCAAGAAAAATGACAAAATACATAGAGCTTAACACCATTGGTGTCTCGAAGGATTCTCAACTCAGAGCAGCCAAAGTTTTGAAAGTTACGTCCGACAGCTGTGAAAGACCAAATGAAGGTGATTCCTTCTTCGAGTTCAATTACCACCTTATGGCCAAGAGGTGGAAGCATTTAAGACAGGCATTGCGCTTGAGTGGCCTATTTAGCGTGCCTGACTTTCCCCCTGAGCGCTGCAAGTTTCTCAATAAGGTCTTCCAGCCTCAACCTGGTAAGAGAAAGAGCAAAAAGGGATTAAGTGAATCAATATCATAGATAAGAGTTTTACTATCTATATAACTTGAGACCAAACTTACCTAATTTTTTTTAAATTTTCTTTGTTGCAGCTTTCGCATGGGTGAAGTGCGAAGGAGAGATTGAAGACTGTGAAAGCTTCCTTCGAGGCAAGAAAATCTTGACAAGGGGTGGCAAGCACTTTGGGGTTAGCCCTAAGTATGTCCGGATAAGCATGTTGGATCGAGACAAAAATTACGGTACCTTTGTAGAAAGGATGTCTAAGATCCGGTCATGAAACTTTCTGAAGCCATGTCTGTATGCAATACAGGGGAGAAGGGGGAGTCAGAACTCTTTTGTAAATTGGCCAACAAATCAAGTAATAGTTTATTTTTCTCTATTCATCTATTTGAGAGATCTCTACTTGTTTGTATGCTTCCATGGAGCTAGGCATAGTTTAGCATTGCTATTGGAAAAACCTGTAGTTGAAGAATGTGTTTAAAAAGTGTGATGAAAAAATGTGGTTTAAGAATTTTTAATATTTGGCATTATTATGAAAATATTTTGAAATGTCAAAAAATATATGTTTAAAATAATAAAAGTTTAAATATGTGAGAATAATAATATTATTTTATTCAAAAATCAGCTTTTAGACCATAAAATCTATTTTCCTGGTTTTGGTTTGGATTGGGTTGTCAAACAAAGTTTTTAAATGCAAAAAAGTCAAATTTTTATTCGTTTAATATTGTGTTTGAGATGAAAATGTAAAAGTCAAAATTTTTACTATTTTAATACTGTATTTGCAGTGAAACATAGTTTTTAGCTTCAAAAACTATGCCAAAGCAATGCTAAATGAGGCCTAAATCATAAATCGGACACCTAAATGGGGCTTAAGCTTCTTAAATGGTGCCATGAATACTTAGACAATAAATGCATCAATCCTTTTAATGCTGTATAGGGATCTTAAAATATAGCAATATTAGACATTATTATATGAATATAATACGGATAAAATAATTAAAATATGTAATAAATATATATTTTAAAATTTATATAATACTAATTATTAATCTATTAAAATTGATATAAATATAAAAATATCTTAAACAATTGTAACATAATAAAATACATGAAAGTAATATGAATACACGAATTACCATGTATACTATGAAACATGGGTTTTAAACAAATCCAAAAAGCTATATGTAAGACTGGGCAATATTAGACATAACTATGACATGTATAAAATAATAAAAACACAATACAAGACAAATATATTCTCAAAATTTATACAATATAAATTAATAATATATCAAAATAGATGTAACTATAAAATATCTTAAATATGATTATAACATGATATTGCTAACAATTATGTTTATAACATGATTATAACATGACATATACAATATGATTATAACATGATATAAAATATCTTAAACATAATTATAAAAATATAACATTAATATATAAATTATTAAATTGACTTTGGCTAGAACGAAGGCGATGAAATCTATTTGTTTGAAGCTATCGTTGAAAATGCGTTCAAAAAGAAACAGTAAAACTACAAATTTATCCATTCGTTGATCTCTTCACTTGTGCGAGTAAATTGTTAATCAGGGCTTTTGACTGTTTGCTAAGATTTTATGATTAAAGTAGGTCGAACAGTAAAGAAAATAGTAATTGTGCTGAAAGAAAATCATTATTAGCTAGCAGTACTTCTTTTCTAGGTCATTTTCTAATTCCTATATATTTTTTCTTATGTTCTTCGTGATTTAGCATGCAAGTCTTAAATTCAGAAAAGGCCATGCTTTAATGTCATTTTTGAATTTAACTAAGAGATGACTATATTCTCTAGATTATACATTAGTGTCGTTTCCATTCAATTAGAGATTCAAAATTACAACTTACAAGAAAGTCGAACTCTTCGAAGGTAATAGGTAGACCAAATGAACGAATTACTTCTTTAAACAAGGCAAAAACTAGGTTACTTCATGCAAGTAATATTAACAAATAAAAAGAATAGATAGATTTACAGGTCCAAACTCGATTCATCGACATTCGAACATCCATGACTGAAGGGAAAGAGTGGCATGAGCATCACGAACTCATTTGCACAGGCTCAAAGTATTTTAAGACAATGAAACAGCCCGTTGATCATATCACTCAAGGTTTTAACTCAAAAAAAGGTACGAACATTTCGAGAACAAGTGCAAGGCCATTTTCGTTGCCAAATTAGAAGATCTTTAACCAATATTTCATATTTGGAAAACTTAATTTTTCCCAAGATATTTTTTGCTAAATTTTAAGGAAAATGCTAAGTTCATGCTAATCCTCATTGATTGAGGTTAACATCCTTGGCTTGGGGAGGTTTTGAAAATTAGTTTTTGATAGCCATCAAATGCATTTAGACAAGGAGAAGACAATGAACATACAAGTGCATGGCACATAACATGAATGGGGATGCTAACTTTGCCAATAGTTCTAACAACGAAAATGTTATGCGCTTTGATAAGAAAATATTATGGATGCTGAAAATAACAATGATTCATGACAAGATGCCAGCTAATGTATAAATATGCTTGAAATATGTTAGGCTAAAGATTCCATGGATTAATCATAAGAAGATGCATGGATTTGGCATAAAATGCATGAGCAAGAGCTATTAAAATAATGAGGATGAATGAGGTATTTTGCACATCAAAGGGGCATTATGGCATCCAAATCCTAAACTACCATAACCAAAAGCCATAATAATGCATAAGAATCCTAAGAGGGTGATGGAGACATGGAGAGCTCACTAAAATGATGA
The DNA here is from genome assembly GCA_038381775.1 of Adansonia rubrostipa. Taxonomy (NCBI): domain Eukaryota; kingdom Viridiplantae; phylum Streptophyta; class Magnoliopsida; order Malvales; family Malvaceae; genus Adansonia; species Adansonia rubrostipa. The sequence continues at coordinate 29,732 of JBBYHM010382470.1, forward strand.
AGATGCTGAAAGAAAAGAAAATGAGAGTGATAAAGTAAGAAGTTATACCAACAAAACTTCAATATTTGGCCAAACAGTTGGAGCAGTAGAGATAGCCCGAATGCCCCTCTTTTCCTTGTTGTTAATAAGCAAGAAAAAGAGAGAAATAATGAGGTTTTGGTTTTGGTATGGATAAGGGTGATTTTTAGAATGTGTAGTGGTTGAGAGTGAGTGTTTTGGGGCTATTTTTGGGTGCTGAGTGAAAAGCTATAGGATTTGGTTTTCTTGATGTGTGAATGAGTTTTGGAAGCTAAAAATGAGCTGGAAACTAAAGATCCCTCAGCTGAGATATAAGTGGTCTATTTATACCAGCATTTTGGAGCCAAATTGGAGGTGTTTTTGGTCATTTCTCAAAGGGCACAAAGTGATGTCAGCTTGATGGCTATAGAGTGGTTGTAGGAAGCAACTTGCTGCCAATGTGATGGACATAGGGTGGCTGGTTTAAATGCTGAAATGATTTTCCAGCAAACAAGGTGGCTAATGGTGATCTTCGTCAACAAACTAGAGAGGAGTAGGGTGATCATGTGACATTAACCTTTTTGATCTAATTTAGACTTCAAAAAGTGTTTTGATTAATTCAGAAGTTGAAATTTGTAATCTGATATGGGTTTTGTTCTTTTTTTATGCAAAGAAATGAGTTAAAATTGAGTTATTGATCAATGGTAGACAAGTAAAAAATGCTCAGATAGTGGAAAATGGCCTGCATGTATCAATACATTACAAAATGTATCGATACATTTGGTCCAAAAACCTTGAGTGTATCGATACAATGAACATTGTATCGATACAACAATTACTGTATCGATACTATGAATAATTGTATCGATACAATGCTTCATTGTATCGACACATGTTGTTATGTATCGATACATTTCTTACAGAATGCACGTTTTGGTATTGGCATGGCCTATTATCGATACATAAGCTCCTGCATCGATACATAAGCTTATGTATCGATACATTTACATGATGTATCAATACAAATGGGGACATTTCAAATTTTTAGATCGTTGGAGCATTGTATTAATACATGAGAACCATGTATCGATGCATTCAAGCAAAATTGTGAATTTTCTCATATCTTTTGTCCCTGGACACCTTGAACTACGTCCTTTGATGCCACATCTTTGCATTTATCTTTGATATGATCCATAGGCCTTTTTGACCTCCTCAAAAATACTTTTTCACTGGGTGATCACCCCCTCTCACGTCTATGCCCCAGGTTGTTAAAAAAATTTAGCTCGAACAAAATCAGATGTCTACACCCTAAAGGACATGAAAATATCATGGAATGGCAATCATGCCTCAAATGGGTAACCCAGAAGGTAAATATGACCTAAAATGCAATAATTGCTAATAGATCTTTGAAATTCTCAAAATTGCTCTTTGGCCCTAAAATGGTTTAAAATTAGAAATGTTCTTAAAATATTCTAAATACCCTAAATGGTAATTTAGTGTGAGAAATGATCAAAATACCCCTAAATGCAAGGTTTGCTAATCGGTCTTTAAGCTTTCCAAAATTACAAATTGAAAAATGCATGAAAAATAACTAAATGACTATAAAAGACATGAAAAATTTATAAAATGTTCTTAAATGTTTTGGCCAAGCATGGAATGGCTTAACATATGCAAAATAAAATTTGGACAAATTGTAAATTAACCCTTAAGCATTCAATCGAGCATAAAAACCCCTTTACATGGGTTCAAAAATTTTGGAAAAATTATAATTTGCCTCTTAAAATTTTATTATCACTAAATCAACTCAAAATCACTTTGAAAATTAAAGGGGAAGTTCACAAAAAAATTCTTTTCATATTCAGTTAACTGAAAATTTATCCAAGAATATTTTTTTCATGCTAAAATAACATCACGCATGAATTTAAACACTAGTTTTATTTCATAGAATGAATGTATATGATCTCACAATCAACAGAACAAATTCACAAGCAAAAATATGAATTTACATGATCTTATAATCAACATTATAATATTCACAAATGAAAACATGAATTTACATGATCTCATAATCAACAAAAAAAATTCACAAATAGAAACTCACATGAAAATAAGAAAATTAAATAAATAATCAAAGAAAAAAATTAAACATGCAACAAATGAAATGGCATGACATAATTGTATATAATTTCATGAACCAATACATATATGAATTGCTCATGTATCAACAAAAATGGATTTAGAGGAGTGAATGTATCATAGAATATGACCATGGCATCAACCATATGGAACCATCATGGAACAAACAAAGACTAAATGAACATATTTAAAATCAATAAAAATGAATTTTGGGTTTAAAAATTCAACTTCTATGAAAACTAAAATATTAGTAACAAAATAATTAAAACTTTGATTATAGCCAATTACTTGGCCTTTAAACTTGGTTTGAAAATCATAAGTGCAAGTATTCACCTAAGCATGCTTAGGATCATCAAGATCACTTCAGATGAAAAGAGATTAATAAAATAAAGAAAAGAATAAACAAAATGGAAATTTCATTGATGAAAATACCATTTAAAGCTTTGAAAACTTTTTTAACCTAAAGAAAAAAAACTTACAAAAACCTAGAAAGTTATTTAAAATCAAGTGAGTTTTTTTGTTAGGAGAAGAAAGATGAAAAAGAATCCCTCTGTCATTCCACTTAAAAATGGCGTGAATATATGGCTAAAACAGCCATGCTTTTCCTTTCTTTTTCTTTTTTTAAATTTTAGTTTTAATAGAAAATTATTACAATGTGTCATAAACCCTATCTTTTTGTCATACTACTCCATACCTTTGTCATTTTTGTCTTACAAGCTACCACCTAAAGCCATGATTTAGCAGGATGACAATGTGGTACTTTTGGCCTAACTTGATGGTCTAGTTAGAATATAACTAAATCAATTAGGAAAGAATTCAATTCCAACCAAATTGATTTTTTGTAACCAAACTAGCAAATTTTGAAATAAATTATGTAAAAATAAAATAAAATAAAATTATAAATTTAAATGTATATAAAAAATCTTGGAATTAAAGAAACAAATAACATCAAGGTGTAAGACAATACTAATTGGAAATTCTTGAAAAAAAATGAATTGAAAGGATTAAGTTGTAAAAAATTGGAATTCATGTACTCAAGAAGTAAAATTCCACATGATAAATCCCATTTAGCATTTAATCAAGTAGGAAGGCCAAATAAAAAATCCATGGAGAAATTTTGAACCAAAATAATAGATTTATAAGCAAATAAAAATTAATTATAAAAAAAATTAGTGGGTTTTCTTGGAAAATTAAAAAATGGGCTTGGTGTGTTGGTTGGAAAATCAAAATGTGCTTTTTAGGCTTGTTTGGAGAATTAAAATAGGCTTGGTGGGCTTGTTAAAGAATTAAATTGGGCTTAGTGGGCTTGTTGGAAGCTTCTTAGGTTTTAAGGCCCATTAGGTAAATTTTAAAGTTTTGAGCCCATGTAATGGGGGAAATTTACTTGGCCCATAAAAAAACAAATAAAATAAATAAGAAAATATTTAATAAGTGAAAATTCAAGTAAAATTTTTCATGTAAAAATTTCAGGTGAAGGAAATTAATAAAAGACCTTTTATGAAAAATTAGAAGAACTATGCCCAAGAATAAGAAATTTCTAAATACAAGGGCCCAAAAAGAAATCTTAATGGATTAAATGGAAAATTTCATAATATGTGAAAATAAAATTAATGAGAAAATCCTTAGATAAAAAGAAATGAAATTCCATGCTTGGAGGTCTTAATTCCCTATTTATTTTTATTCGTAAAGAATTCCAGGTAATACGAATTTTCATGTTTCGATCGTAAAAAACATTTGAAAAAGTCCAAAGTGTTGAACTCTAAAAAGAAGTTTCGTAAATAAATTGGGAAATTTTTGTGTGAAAATGAGTAGTTAAAAATTCCAAACTTACAAAAAGTTGGTGAGAGAAATCTTTATGGAAGAAAATCTATATCTGAAAAATGAAAACTCATAAACTGGATTAAAGTTTCAAAAAGCTAAATTTGTATTAATTTATTGAACGTATCGAAAAAGGTTAAAAATTCTAAACTTGGAAAATTTTACAGAAAAGTTTTACTGAGTAGGAAATTTCGATTTTTAGAAACAAGAACGTTTGAAAATATATTCACATTTAGAAGAATGAATTGAATTTAGCACATTGTTCAAAATTTTAACTGGTAGAAATAAAAAATTGAAATCGAGGACAATTTTTATGGATAAAATTTCACAAGCTTGAAATTTATGGTACCGTAACAAATTTGACATTAATTAATAAATTTGACAATTTGAAACCTTTTGGTATAAAATGCCAACACAGACTTTTTGTCAAACATTTTAGAATTTTAAGCAAGTATCGGCATAAATACTACACATGTGTTAGTAAAAATATGTGATAATCGACTCACAAAATTTCACAAAAAAAAGTCAAAAATTTTATGAAAATAGGGAATTTTCTTATGATATCATATCCAAAAATAAATTTCAAAATTTCCACAAAAAGGTACTTAAAAGTTAATTTCTCCTTTTAATACTCGTCTTTTATATCAAAGACTTATTTTTTGTGACCCTTGAAATGATAATTTTTCAATCATGCGCACGAGTGACCATCTAAACATGACCAAATAGGTCTTGAAAGAGCTTAGTTCTCATGAAGGAGTTCCACCCCCATGCTAACCCAATTCTCGATCTCGAATATTTTAGACTGTCAGAGAACAAGGCTTGAATGAAATTAGATGTCTATAGAGGGTATGCATTAAGCATTATTCAAATAGCATAATGACTTATTTGAATTTGATATGACTCTTTTTCGGGCAATGCAAGGCCTTTGTAGATGATGACTCTCGCTTGCCATCATTGACTAATAGATAAGGGTTAATTGTCAGTCAAATAACATAACGGCATGGCTACTGAAGAAATAAGATGGGATATGTCTCTTAAGGCTTGAAACGACAACCTCAGGTGATGATGTTTATTCATCATTGCTTATGTGACTATGGTACATAGGAGTTAAGGTAAGAAATGTTTCCCCAAGTGTTCCTAATCCCCAAGTTATTCTAGTTACATTTTGGTATGGTTTTGACACGAATAGGCTTGTAGGGCTTACTATATGGGTTTGAGTTAATGCCTAAATCAATATCTAAATTACTCTTTCATCCAGTAAGGATAGCCAAGGTAGCCCGATCGTAGACTTATCGTAGGCTTGGGGGAATAGGCTCGATCCTATGGATGTTTTAATAAAACAAAGAATAATGTAATAAATATTGCATAAAATAAACACCGCAAAGGGAAACACATTACTAAGACAAAGAAAAATATAATAAATACTATATTATATAAAAAACACACAAAAGCATAAAAATAAGGGGATGATCAAAATGTATCTTGTAATTGCCTTTGATTATTGAAGAATAACCAAGATGACAATTTTAAGATGCATTTGGAGTCAGTAGTCTCTAAAGGTGTGAAAAAGAAAGTTTTATATAAAAAGCCTTGGAAAGTTCGGGAGAAAGAAAATTCATATTTTTTAAGTGAAAAGTAGGGTTAGAGTATCCCCTTAGAAGATGAGGTTAGAGTATCACCAATAATAAAGATTTTAGTGAATTTTAAAATTTGAATGAATTTTGTAAAAACAGCATTAGAGTATCCCCTCAAAGTATGGGGTTGGAGTATCCCTAAAGGTGAAAATTTTAGTAATTATGGAGAATGAAACATTTTGATAAAAAAGATTGAATTTTGAATTAAAATAGACAATTGAAACAAAAGACTAAATTAATTAAAATTTTTTGGGGGCCTTAATTTGTGCCTAAAAGACTTGCATTGTGGCACATGATTCCATGGGGAATCAATCAGCTACATTTTGGGGCCTTCGCATACCTCGAAAAATCATTTGGGGAAATTAGTCCAATTTTTTTCTAAGTCCAAAAACAAGAGATAGCATAGTGCTATCTCTCTTCTTAAATTTATTTTGAGCAAATTTAGAGGTTCTATAGGCTTAATAACATACCATTAGAAAGGTGATTTGATGAGGTTTAATGAAAAATATTTAAAAATCCTGAAAAATCACTTTCTAGATGGAAATAATTTCTGAAGTTGGGTTTAATGTGATACTGACAACATGCTGAGAGGAAAGGATGTAGCAAAATTTGAAAAATCATTCCTCACTCATACAGAATCGTTAGATCACAAACAATATCTTTTCTAAAAGAAACTTTTATGAAATATTTATGAAATATATTTTAAAAATTCAAAAAAAATCATACGATAGGCCGAAATGGCCTAAACAAAATGCAAATTTCAAACTACTAGTCTAGGGGTTCTAAATAACTTTAATTTGGAAAATTATAACTTGCTTATCTCGAATGATATGAGGGTAGATGTGATACTTAGGAAATATGATTCAATGTTGTTTTAGGGAAAAATATCAAAAGAAATCATGAAAATAGTTTAAGGTTTAAAAACAATTTTCAAGTCATGACTACAGTGTTATCATGGTAAAAAGGGGCGATTTTTTAGGTTTTTTGGGTTTTTTAGGACTAAATTCAAGTCAAGAACATTTGAAGATTTGCAATAAAAAGCAATAAATGACATGGGCTTCATAAGCTCATTTACATAATTCCAGAATAGTTTAGGACAATGAAACAGCCCATTGAACATGTCACTAATAAGGGTATTAAACTCAAGATCAAGACATAAACACTTTAAAATAAGTAAAAAGGCTATTTTATTTTGGAAATAAAAATTTTTAACCTTATTTAACCATGAACTTAGACATGGAAAGCTTAATTTATCCCTAAGATTGGAGGACCAATTTAGTGAAAACATTAACTCTATGCTATTCTTCATTTATTGGAGGTAACATGGTTTAACTTTGGGGTTTTTGTAAAAATTCATATTTTTGCCGCAAATTAGCCAACATCTTAACAACATATTATGAACTTAATCCAAACTACATGAAGATGAACATGGATAGCACATTTAACCTATAAAGATGACATTTTGACATAAAAAAGATTACAAAAGTGCAAGCAAATGGCAAATATCATGTACGAAAATGTTAGCTTTATGAATGACATAAAAAGTCATGCAACGAAAGATGGTATGAACATGTTTAAACAAGAAAAAACTTGCTAGAATTTTCAGCGGCGTAAAGAACATGTTTTTGAGCCAAATCAAGCATGTGAGCATAATAAGGCATGATAAAAGGAATGAACACTGCATCAAAATCCTAACTTTACCATAGTTAGGGCCACGAGATGGATAAAGTTGTTAGATGGTCTTGGTAACATTAAAAAGGTCACTAACATGATGGAAAATAAAAAATAAATAAAGCAAGGTAAAGAATATATACCAACAAGCCTTAAAACTTAGCTTTTTCTTTGAATAGTAGCTTTGAGCTCACTTTCTTCCTTTTTCTTTATTGTTGATTAGTAAGAAAAAGATGAACAGAGGGAGCTTTTTGGTTAAAAAATTGATGAAAGGGAGTTTTAAGGGTGAAAATGAAAGAAAAGAAAAGTTTTGAAGGGTTTTGGTGGTGGTTTAGGGAAGCGATACGAATAAAGAAAGTCTTTGGTTTTTTTGGTGGTTGAAAAATGTTTTGGAGATTGTTGGAATTCTGCTAGAAGGTGATTGTTGAGCCAAAGTTAGCTTTTCTTGTATCCAATGCTCAGCCAAGGTTCATTTAAAGCCAATAGAAGGGTATTTTTAAGTTTTCTCTACATACCATATGGACAACTCTAAGTACTATGCCTAGCTAGTTGGATTTCTATTAGTCTGGTAGCCAAGGTAGTGGAGCAAATTGTTGCATGCGGCTTGTAAATAGGGAAAGTCCAATCTTGCCCTTGAACAGTCTATGTATTTCATGCAACTGTGTTAGTTTCAAGTTATTTTGGTCCTCAAAATTTTGTTAAAACCTAATCATAAGCCCAATGTTGAGGCTAGTATAAATTTTGATGATTTTTGGTGGCAAAAACATATCCAAATCAAAATTTTAGATTAATGTGCAAGGGCTAAAAAATGGCATGTATTGGGCAAAAATACCTTGTGTATCAATACAAAAAACTTTATATCGAGACATATGGCTAATTTTTCCTTCTAGTATTGATATAGGATTGCTTGTATTGATACAAAGAATAAAAATTCTTTCTAGTTTCGAGACTGAAAGTGTCTATAATGATACCACGTGAATTATATTGATGTTTCCATTTGTGTATCGATACATTTGGCCAAAACTCATGATTTTAGCTACTATGAAGCTACTATCAATACAAAGACCCTAGGTATTAATACTCCATCTTGAGTATCGATGCACAACCCTTTTGCATTGATACAACATGTGTAAACTTTTATGGTGACATGAAAACCTCGTGTTGATACTGTTTTGCACAAATATGACTTTCACATACCTTTCATTGTTTGAACCTCTTACTATGGCTATAAATGATAGGGAGTTGATTTGCGATTGCTCAGATAACCTTCTGACTCGAATAGGGACCTTTGATGCCTTGAAAATTGACAAGACAAAATAAGATGTCTACACTAGCCATGTCTTATGTTGGTTTTGATTTTTTTAGTTTTAACTTATCATTATTTCCATATAATCCCTTTTTAATGCATGAATTTTATGTGAAAATTGTAAACTAGGGTTTTGAAGAAAATTTTAAATCAAGTATGTGTCCCGATAAAGAGGAACATAGGAATTTTTAAAGAAAATAATGTCCAGATTGAATTTTGAAAATCTGATATTTTGTATCAAGCATTGGAGAGATACCAACACAAAACATTGCCTTGTAATTTTTTAAAAACACTTTGGAAATATGAACGTATAATGGACACCACAAAGGCAAATGTGTTCATAAGACGAAAAAGAGTATAATAATACTGCATAAAAATAAACACATAAAAGAATAAAAGAAGGGATGTTCTGAATATATCTCGTAATTATCTTTGATTACTGAAGAATAAATGGAATGACAATTTTGAGATAAATAGAATGACAATTTTAAGATGCATTTGGACTTGATGGTCACTTGAGGTGTGAAAAAAGAATGTTTTGATTAAAAGGCCTAAGGAAGTTCGAAAGTGAGAGAATTTGGATTTTTTAAGTGAAAAGCAGGGTTGGACTATCCCTTCAGAAAATGGGGTTAAAATATCCTCAATGGTAAAGTTTTAGTAATTTTTAAACTTGAGTAAAGTTTGTAAAACGGAGGTTGGAGTATTCTATCAAAGAATGGGGTTGAAGTATCCCTAAAAATGAATGTTTTAAGAATTTTTTGAAAAAATAAGGAATATTTTTAAATAAAAATAGGTATTTTTAAATTAAGCTAGTAATTCGAATAAAAGGTAAAATTATTTTTTTGTTTGGCCTTGATCTAAGCCTTAGAGGACCCGTTTTGTGACATTCAACTCATGGGGAGTCAACGAAATGCATTTTTGGGCATTCGAATGCCTCGAGAAAGCAGTTTAGGAAATTAGTTTAATTTTTAACTCTAAAAAAGGGGACAACATCATGCTATCACCCTTCCCAAATTTATTTTAGGTTCACTCGAAGGCTTCAAGGGGTAAATAAGGTACCGCTGGAAAGGTAATTTGACAAGAATTAAAATAAAATATCTTAAAAGACCCAAAAAATGCTTCCTAAATGGACTTGATTTTTGAAGTTGAGTTTGTTTCATCACTACCAACACGTACAAGGGAAAAGGCGAATGAACGTTGCGTTCTAAACTTGTTCAAAATACTTAAATCGCAAATGATACCTTTCCAGAAAGGGAATTTCACTTTGTTTTTGGGAAAAATATTTTAAAAATCCAAAAAAATCATCTAATTGGTAGAAATGGCCCAAGAATGTAAATCGCTGATTTTAAGGGTTTTGAATAGCAAAAGTTCAAAAAATCATAATTCCTTCATCCAGAATGATCTGAGGGAAAACAAGACACCTTTGGAAAGTTAATTTGATGCCTTTTAAGGAAAAAAATCAAAAAATTCACAAAAAAAATTTGGGGCTCGAAAATAATTTTTCAAGTTGTGACTATAGTGTTGCCAGGGCAAATAGAGGAGTTTATTGTGTTTTCTTAAGACTAAGCTTAGGTATAAACATCCAAATATCCATAACGAAGAGGGTTAATGACAATGACTTCATAAGCTTATTTGCACGATCCTAGGGAAATTGGGAATGATGCAATAGCCTATTAACCAAAGTCACTAGTAAGGTTGTTAGACCTCAAAATCAATGCATGAACACTTTAAAACAAGTAAAAAAGGCTATTTCATTTTAAAAACTAGAATATTTAACCTTATTTAACCATCAATCCAACATTGAAAGCTTGATTTTCCCCCATGATTAGATGACTAATTAATAAAACATTAAATGCATGCTAATCTCTATTTATTAGAGGTAAATGGACTTAACTTGAGAGATTTTTGAAAATCAAATTTTTGCTACAAACAAACAAACATCTTGATAAACATATTATGAACAAAATGTGACATACATGAAATAAACATAGATAGCACATTTAATCAAACAATGATGACATTCTAACATGAAATTAATGATAAAAATGCAAGAGAATGAGCAAGAAAGTGCATAAAGATGTCAGCTTCATGAGTGACATCAAAAGTTATGCCATGAAAAATGGTATGAACATGTTTAACCAAGAAAAACCATGCTGGAATTTTCAAGACAGCACCAAGACATGATTTCAAAGCAAAACCTAGCACACGAGCCTAGTAAAACATGGTAAAAAGTTTAGCAACATACCAAAGGTTATAAATTTACCAACAAAATGGATGAATCATCCAAGAAAATGGTCACAGCATGGATTTTGGCTTACTAAAATGATGAAAATGTTGAAAAAATAGAACATAAATAGAAAAAAGATGGAAAATATACCAAAAGCCTTAAACCTTAGCTTTGCCTTTGAGCAAACCCAACTTTAGTTCTAAGCTTATTTTTTTCCCTTTCTTTGTTATTGATTAGCAAGAAGGGAATGAAAAGAAAGAGCTTGATATTTATGGTATTGATGAAGGGAGTTTTGAGTGTGAAAATGAATGGAATGAAATGTTTTTGGAGGTTTTTTCATGGTGGTTTGGAGGAGTTATGAAAATGAAAAGTACTTTTGTTTTTAGCAACTGAGAATATGTTATTTTATTGGAGAGTGCAAGAATATGTCTCTATTGAGCCATTGGTTTCTTTTATAAGCAAATAATTAGCCAAGGTTTATGAGCCAAAAGTAAAGGCATTTTAGGCTTTTTTTTCATGTACCACGCAATAGTCATGTGTACTATGCTTAAATGGCTGGATTTTCATTGGTTAAAGTCAGTAGTGTGGTGAAGTAGAGAGGTTTATACAGTCTATTGATGGAGAAAAATGAAGTATGCCCTAAAAAAAACTGTGTTTCATGAAAATGTCCCATCTTTTAGTCATTTTAGCCCTAAAAAATTCATTTGATCTAATCATAAGTCCAATGTTGAGGCCTTGTATGAATTTTGATGATTTTTGTTGCCAAAAACATGGCCAAATTTTGATCAATGGTGCAAAGGCTAATAAATGGCACAAATAAGACAAAAATGCTTGCTTGTATCAATACAAAGAGCAAATTTTGCCTTCTAGTGTTGATATAAAGAGATCTGTATCAATACCGAGAGCAAAAAATCTTTGCAATCTTGAAACCACATGGCTCGTATTGATACCATCAAGGCTATATCGATACTCTTACTTGTGTATCGATAAATTTTGGACAAAAATAACAATTTTAACTACGACATAAACTTGTATTAACACAAATGCCCTTGGTATCGATAGCAATGTATCAATACGATGGCTCCTATATCGATACAATAAGTGGGGCTTTGGATTTTGGGTGACATGAAGGCCTTGTATCAATACCTATGGGTCATATGTTGATACCGACACAAAAAAATGTGAATTTTATACACTATTGGCTCTCCAAACCCTTTACCTAATATCGCAATGATAAGGAACTAATCCATACTGATACAAATGACCTTGATGATTTCTTGAACGACCAAAACACAATGATGCATCGATTGATACATCTTCATGAATTTCATAAAAATAACATCTTCTTACATTTTTTTCAATATGGCCCTTAGGTATTTCAAACCCTTCCCTAAAAAAATTTGCCATGTTGCCTATAGTGTCTGGCAGCAGTCATCTCTATTTTTTATTTTTATTATTTTATTCTATTACTTTCTATTTATGTCTTAGAATGTAAGAATTTGGCCCGAGAAGAGAAATAGGTGCATTTCATATAAAAGTCTCTGATTAGTCATGGTTTGTTTAAAAGGTGCCCAGACAAAATAGGGTGTCTACAAACATAATTAATCACATTAATCACGTTCATAGATTAAGAGCGGGATCTAGCAACCCATCATGACCACCCAATTATTGTAGAGTCAATATGTCCTCATCAAACTTTTCAATAACTGGCCTATGAGTGTAATACGATCCTTTCACCATATAGTGTCTACTCATGCTTCAATCCCTATTAGATATTTCAACTAAAGGTTGATGATTATGAATCTATGAAGAATGATTCCCTATACTTCCTATGTTCTGGCCAACGACTTTAATTAGATTAATAGTAATCAAGATTATTTGAGATATTTCTCCAATATCACTCGAAGTGGTGAATCTTTATTGGATCACTCATCCATCTACCATATGGTTCATGCCATACCCATAACTACCCTTATTTGGTATCCATCCATTGTGGACCTATTCATAATGTATTAAAGTATAACCATTCCCCATACAAGATAAGCTGGTATCATAAGTCTAAGGACTATTTACATAATTGGCACATGAGAACATTTTTATCGACACTTAAGTGACTAATATCAAATAAAGTTCTCACATAGGCCATGTTTAGTGAACTTATTTCTATAAAACTAGCACCTATCTGTCTTTCCCCAAGCATCCTGTATGCTTTAACTTTTATAAGATCAAAGAGTTGCATACATCCAATGCATGGAGGCTTAGCATATGCCAGTCTTTGTGCATTGTCAATGCCCTATCTTGACAATACGATGACTAGAAACAATTATAAAAAAAAAAAAGCTTTAATGCAAAAGATCTCATCGTTGTAATAGTTTACTGTCTTGCAAGGCCATGGTGTTTCAAAGGCTTTATCCAATTAGTGTTTGCATGATAGTCAATAATGCCATTAATATGAAAAAAAATCTTTATCACTATAATATAATACCATGTATATTTAATTGACTGTGCATCCTATGTCTAGTCTAATTGTTTCGAGGGTAAACACCAATAGTATCATGTAACTTATCTTCAAAAAAGAAAGAAAGAAAAAAAGAGAAAAAAATAAAAGAAATAAAGGACTTTCATTGAAGTTCAACATATAAAGTCTTACTGGAGTATTGTATATTGAGAATAAAGTTATGCTCTAGTTGTTTATATTTTTCCTTACTAATTCTTTAGGATTATTTGTGGTTTTTTTACTATATTTTCTTTTGACCTATACTTTATAGCCCCATTACAACCTGAAATAAAGAGCTCTTGATTCATGTAGTCATGTTGTCAACCTTGACTAAAGGATGAAAAACATTTTGATGTATTTCATTAATTTGAACTTATTATATGTATTCGAATTTTCATTATATCATTGCTATTTCATCCTTATTTAGGTCTACATGTTAAAGTAAATGTAAGCAAATATGGGTTATTGACTACTTATGTTTATACCATTAGAAAGTTGCAATTAATGGACTTTATATGCGAGAAGACAATATTCAAAGGTAAGTAGTCTAAATCGATAATCTGTAGTCTAAGAAGTTAATGTGAGCAATTAACTCAAGTTAAGATTATTATGTCATCTATATCTAATTAGGGAAATGGCTTATCTTAGTCATCTAGAGCAGTTTGACTCATAAGTAGAGACATAGATATATTATCTAGAGGTGGTGATATACTAGACTGGACCAAAGTGCAATTAATCCATCAATAAGTTCGTTTACATGGATTAATTCACTTTTGACATTCATTGTGTAATTAACTTAATCCTGAGTGAGTAATTGATGCATGTCTATAACTTGTATGCTTTGGCATTTCAAAGGTTAAAGCATCTCAAAGTAGTAAGCTACTAGACCAGTTCGTTGGGCATATGACTTGTACTTGATGAGAGCTTTAGTTATAGATATGGAATCATAGCTCCCATAAAGAGTTAAAGTTATTCTCTTAAAAGTCATTATACAGTATAGTGAAAATAAAGAAGGCCTTAGTCATTTGTATGTCAGATGATAAATTGTTCACATATGGTGGACAATCATGTCCACTTGGAGAGTATAATGGAACTTTAAGATAAAGTGATTAAGTAGGTAAAACAGATTTTTAACCTTGAGTTGATCATAGATATCATATAAAAGTATTACACAAATGACGAGGTCATTTAACTAAAAGGCTATTTATAAACTTACGTAATAAGGTATAATTGGGAATGTAGTCTTAAGTCTTTAGTGGTATGAATCTGAGATTAATAGTTATGTGATTAATTATTCAATATATAATAATTAACATATAGATTATTGGAGCCTAATTATATATGTCCAATTGGTCCCTCCACTAGCTCAATATAATTCTTTACAGGTTGGTTATTGATCAAAATATCTAGAGATAGAAGATTCTTAATACGGTGAAGTAATACACCAAATTCACTCACTTTAAGAGCATGGGCGTTTCTACCGTAAATAGATGAAAATTATTTTTTTGGTATTATTTATTTAGATTATATATATTTCATTTTATTGAATATTTATTTAGACAAGAATTAGTAATTTAAATTAGTTATATTTATCTTTTGATAAATATAAGAAATTAAATAGATATAGGAAATTAATTAACTATATAATTAATTTAATATATATTAAGTCTTGTTTAAATATTTATTTATAAATTAAGTATGAATAATATTCAAAATAAATTTAAAAAATATTTTATTTATTTATTTTAATATTATTTTATTACAGTTAATTTTCTTGTGATAATCAGTACATAATTATTCTATTTGAATATAATTGCCATGATTTTATTTTGAATCGAATTAGAGTTATGGAAAGTTATCAAGCTAAATAAAATTAACAGTTTAATCAGAATTAATTAGTATTCAGATTAAATAAGCTAAATTGCATAAAATAAATTTGGGCCAAAATTTTATCTATGGACACTAGGGTCTGGCCCGAATTACAGTAGGCACTCATGCTAAGGTTAACGCCACCTATGGGTTTTTATAGAATTAATAAAAATAATTATTTTAATTAAAATTAAAATTAAGGCACCTTGTTATCTGATATAAATAAGCGGCTTATGCTTAGGGTTTTGTTTTAGAATTTGTCACCACGCTTGGAGGTTTTTAATCACAATATCTTATGATTCTAAACCTAGTGGCACAAGACGATCATTAAGAGAATCATGTCGTACAAATCCGAAGTTTATCGAAACAAAGGGTGCTCACACACTCAACCATCCAGGAAGTGGAGAATAGTGGAGAAGGCTAGTTGGTTAAAGCTTTCATATGGATCTAGGAATTCTTAGATGACATCTTTAGATCTGCAACTTAGGTAACTGATTAAGATGGCTTTATTGTATATAATAACATGATTTAATATAATCAGATTAAAAATTTTGAAAATTTAGCCCTGCATCTAATAATTTTTCCAACAAATAGTGTATAATAGGTAGACAAGTAAGCAAATGGTAGGACTATTTTTTGAGATTGGTTAAGCATAAACACTTTACCACTAATATATAGAGTCAAAATCATGGGAGTATCCCATATGAGAAAATGAGATTAAGTTTGAAAGTGTATCTTTTTAATTGAGATAATTTGTGTTAATGTTAGCTTAAGTTAAACTGTAAAAATTTAGGCATGATTTTTTGTGAAATTCTTAAGCTATGGACCCGTTTATAAGACTTATCCGGGCTTTTCTCTAATTTTTATTGAAAGATTATGAGTAATTATTTTTAGTATACTTCTTTTTTTTTTATGTTTTGAATGTTTAAGGGTGTCATATTGGTAAACCCTCATGAGATTAAACTCATCCACTAGGGACAACTAAGATTTAAAGGCTTATGTCACATATTAAATGCCACCATGATCTCCTATAAAAGTGGATTAGATTATATTTTCTTACTTTGTTTTTATCTTGTTTTGTTTAAGGTCTAGAGAAAGCTAAATGTAAGAGTATTTTGATAATTCATGACTTACACATTTTATACATTTTCTATTCTTAGTTTTTATTACAATTTTCTATTTTTATTTTGGTTACTTATGCTATTTTTCAATTTCAGATTTATTATGGAGAATAAAGCAAACTTATGTCAATGAGACGGCTAATGAACTCATAATATCACAATCACAAGATGGAAATAAATATTGAATCAAAAAGATCAAATTCTCTTGTAAAAAGCTTGATTCTTGTACTCTAAGTAATAGACAGATACTTGCCCAAAAAGCATAAGAATTGGTCAATAACTCTGCTAAGAAAGTGAGATCAAATTTCCTAGTTTGGCTAGGATTCTCCTACTTTACTTAGGGTCCTTTTATACCCACTATAAATAAAGATTTAACCTTAGTATTGAAAATAAGCAAGAGCATATTACAATTAAGAGGATGCTAAAAGCATAAGAAGGAGAAATAGAAGGGAAAAAATAGAACTTGAAGAAGACTAAGAGAAAGAGAAAAAGATTACAATAAGCCACCATGCTTAAGTTTGTTCTTTCCCCTTTTCTTTTGTACTTGATTTTTTTTATGAATCTGTTATTAAACATAGTAAGCATGTCTCGATAAATTCTTTTTATGGTTAAGGATGATTTTAAAGCCCTAAACATAATTTTTAGTTAATTTTAGAAAAATTTTAACTCTCTTTTGATTTTTTATATTCTATTGATTAAATGTCATAAAATACTATATTGTCTACATAATTGTGCAATTAGATGAATATTATAATGATTTGATTGCTAGTTTAGTGTTTTGATTCGTAATTGTCAAGATTCTTAAACATAAATGGCAATTTATTATCAATGATTATAGGATATTTTTGTTTGATACAATGTAAGGTATGATTTAAGTTAAATAAATTGAGCTTATGTGTTTATTGGTTGATATAATCTATCTTTTTAAATTGAATGCATTCATTAAATTGAATTTAGAGAGCTTTTCTAGGTTGTTTGGTGGAAAAAGATTTGGTCAAAGCTTTTGTTCTTTGTCTCAATGATAAAGTAAGGAAAGATCGAGACTATCAAACAACCAATTATCTTATGGTTATTATTTTCAAAAGAAAAAGTGAAAAATAATTCTTCTTTATTGGCTATATTTCATGTTTAGCTGAGGCAAATGATTCTTTAAGCAAACTTTTCATCATTATTATTACTTCTTAAATATAGAAGTTTATTTTCTTAAATTTTAGTTTTACTTTTATCTTCTCTTATTTTATTTGCATCTACATAAAATCAAAAAAGTTCAGTTTATGTCTTTTATGAACTCTTTTTAATTTGTGTGGTCATATTTCATTAGAGTTTTGAAAATATAAGGTATAAATTAAGAATAATCTTTGTAGATATGACACAATAACAATCATAACGCAAAGCAAAGATTTAAAAGATATATTATTTAGTACATTAATGCAGCTAATGAGATTAATCATGTTGAAAATCATTTAAGGAATGTAAAAAAGAATGTAGATTATATGCAAAAGTAAAAAAGATAGTGAATCTAGATGGAATAATATTATGAAGATGATAATAAGTGATAATAGAATGTCTGATGATACAGTGATGGTATTCTTTATATATTCTTCTTTAGTATATTAAAATTGCATTATACTAGTTAATTTTGATTGTGTATATAATTTTAAATAGGTTAACCTAATATGAACTTTTATGAACAAAAAACTTAAGATGTATGATAAGATGGCTTTAGTTATTGGGAAAGACATGGCAACATAAAGCTTTGTTAGGAAATGATATTGGTTAAGAAACTGCTAATGAGGGTGACTTGATGTCTGTAAACTTTGAGATTAAAGGTAAAGGCAAGGATCGACCAAAAACATCATCATTTATAAGAAATTTGAAACCAAGGTTAAGTCATAAAAGACAAAATGTCTAAGAAAGTTTTGATGATGAGAAACTTTAAAATATAATAGAGCAATTTAGTGAGATAGCTAATTCCATAGAAAAATTCACTGAGAATCAAATTCTCACATCATAGCTTTGCATAAAAATGATGTTAATGTAGGGATTTGATGAAAAATCTCATGCTAACTTTGATTATCTAGTGGAGCATGAGAAGCAAGCTAAAGCTTTGTTGGTTAAAAATAAGAATCTTAAAAGGATTTGGCTTCAAAAGTTTTTATGGGATTAGAGATAATATTTTACACTACAATGTGTATTTTAATGTCATTGGTAGATTGAATTATTTAATGCTTTTGGCAATATTGTATGAACAATATGATTATAGTTTGTAGTTGTTGTTACACTTCTCGACAATAATGTGAGATCAAGCTATTATGTGTTGAATATGTAATTGTGTTTAAAAGATTGTTCAATGAATGTATTTGAAGTAGAGGTAACTAAAAATATAATACAGCTTAGTGTTGCCGTGTGCCATACCTTTAAAAACTTCGGACGATTCAAAGTGCTTAGTGCACTTGACCTAAAAATATATGATGGTTGTGGTGGTCAAGCCTTTAAACTATCCCATGATTAGGATTTGGATTAGGCATTGTAATATGAAGGGGAGAAAGGCCATTGGGCAAATCGTTCATCAACTAGTCTTGCATGGCTATCATGAAATGGCCATAAACTTGGAGTTGCCACCGATCATTTTAGGCTAGGCAAGATCAAATGCCTATTGAAAACAATATTTAGAGTTACGAAGCTCAAAACATTGATTTCAAGGTCTCCAAAGTCTAGAGATTCATTGGTTGGGTTTGAAAGTTAGTTACGCATAGGGAAGGATTAGCACTTCTACCACGCTTGAAATCGATACCAACTATCTCTTAGTTCAGTTTTGGTTAAATCAATTCCATTTAGTTATTATTTTGATATAATTCACTGTCATGCATGAAATTTTGTAAATTTTAAATCTGGGTTTTGAAAAGAATTTATCACCTATATGCCACTGAGGTATAAGGAACATAAGGACTTGGGAGAAAATAATCTTCGGATTGGTTTTTAAAATTTTGGATATTTCATGTCAAATACTAAAGAGATACTGACAAGAAATATCGCTTTGCAATTTTGAAAACAGTTTTGAAACATGAATGCTTAAGGATTCTTACAAAGAGAAAAGTGTTAGTAAGTCAAAAAAGAATATAATAAATTACATGAAAGTAAACACACATAAAAACATGAAAAGAAAAAGGGAAATCAAAATGTATCTTATAGTTGTTTTTGATTATTGAAGAATAACGGATATAAAAACTTTGAGATATGGTTGGATTTAATGGTAATTTGAAAGATAAAAAAGGTTCAATTGAGAGACCTGGTATATTAGGGAAAGGGTTTGGATTTTAAACAAAATTTAAAAAAATAGGGTTAGAGTATCCCTTAGGAAGGTGGGCTTGGAATATCCCCTATGGTTAAGTATACTTAAAGGGAGTTTTAATTAGGGTGGAATTCAATTTTTAAATGAAAAATAAGCTTGGAGTATTCCCTCGAAAAATGAGGTTAGAGTATCCCTAAAGATGAAAATTCTTTATGTTTTAAAAAAATGATTAAGAATCTTGAATATTGATTTGAAAAGAAAATTAAAGTTTTTAGTTAAAAACTGGGTTAGAGTATCCCTTCGGACCAATGGAGTTTGATATCTCAACTAGTGTAGATTTTAATATGGAGGAAAGAAATTATTTTTCTTGTATTTTAGTCTTGATCCGAGTCTAAAGGGCTTGTGTTATAACGGAACCAATAGAATGCATTTTGAGGCATTCGAACGTCATTATAAGGGTGTTTCAAGAATTAGGTTAAAAACAGAGGACAACATCATGTTGTTCCTTTTCCAAATTTATTCCATGTTCATCCAAAGGCATTAGGGGCTAAATAAGGTGCTGTTGGAAAGATAACATGATAAGGTTTAATGTAAAAATATTTCAAAAATCCTAGAACATCAATTTCTATGTGGATTTAATTTTTGAAGTTAAGTCCATCCTGATGCTGCAGCATGTACAAGAAAAGAGGCATAATGGAATTTGAAAAATCATTTCGAGCTTATTAGGAATCGTTAGATCATGAACAATACCTTTTCAGAAAGGAAATTTCGTAAAAGTTTTAGGAAAAATATTTAATAATTTTAAAAAAATCTAACAGGCCAAAATGCCCCAAACAAAATATAGTATACTGGTTTTAGAGGTTCTAGACAACAAAGGTTCAAAAATCATAATTCCTTCATACAGAATGATCCAAGGGCAGACAAGACACCATTGGAAAGGTATTTATTGGAAAATTGAAGAAAAATCATTCATGACTTGAAAATAATTTTTTCAAACATAGACTATGGTGCTACCAAAGTAAAAATAGGGGAGTATTTGATTTTTTTGGTTTTTTCAAAGATTGGCTCAAACCTTAGAGGTCCGAACGTCCATGACAAAAAGGGACAAGTAACATGGGCATTATAAATTCATTCCATAACCTTAGGGTAGTTTGGGATGATGAAATAACCCGTTGACCATGTCAGTGAAAAGGGTATTAGACTAAAGATCAAGGCTTAATACTTTAACAAAAAAAAGTAACATTTAATTCCATGAATGCGACTTGGAAGATTTAGCTTGTCCCTAAGATTGAAAGACCAATTTTATGAAAACATCAAATCCATGCTATTCTTCATCTATTAGAGGTAGCATGAACTTAACCTAGGGATTTGTTTTTGAAAATACATTTTTATAACAAATAAGCATGCATTTTGACAAACAAATCATGAATAAAATACAACATGCGCAAAGATGAAAAAGTATTACGCACGCAAACAAACAAAGATGACATTTTGACATGGAAAAGGTAACAAAAATGCAAAAAAATGACTAATAAGATGCATAAAAGTGATATGAACATATTTAAGTGAAGAAAAGTATGCTGAAGTTGTCAAGACAACACTTTTATGTTATGAGACTCTTTAAAATGCAAGAAAATGCATGAGCATACTCAATGCATGTTATGAAAACATTCAAACATATGTTAAGCATATGAAAATAGATGAAAAATGACAGAATATGCATAAACAAGGGGCTGTTTTAATGACAGAATCAAAGATAATATATTTGGCCTACCTTGCAGCATCAAGGCATTAAGAGAACATCAACATCCTACAACTACCATAAACAAGGCAACAATAATGCATGAGAACTTTAAAAGGGTCATGGTAACATAGAGAGGTCACTAAGATGATGAAAATGTTGAAAAATCAGAGAATATGTAAAGTCAAGTAGAGAAAAAAATACCAAAAGTTTCAAGCGTCAACCTTTCTTTAAGCAGCAACTTTAAACTCACTTTTTTTAGGGTTGAACAGTAAAAAAGTGATAAAAATAAGGGGCTTTTTAGTTAGATATGGATAAAGGGAAGTTTTAAGAGGGAATATACGTGAAATAGAGGTTTTTGGAAAGACTTTTATGTTGGTTTTAAAAGGCTCTGAGAATTGAGAAAAGTTTCTTGGTTTTTGGTGGCTGAGGAATAATGAGGGAATATCTGGAAATGGGTGTTTTTCTATTGAGAATTTTTTTTGGGTAGGGTTCCCCTTCAGTTGAGTCCAAGGTTGGCTTATATAGCCATGTAACTATGAAAAAAAAGATAAAAAAAGGGTATTTTGGGGTTTCGATGCATGTACCGGTACTGTGCTCAACTGCCATACAAACCCATTGGTTTGCTTAGTAAAACTAGTAGATCTAGGCTGCTTTATACAGTTGAGCATTAGGAAAGTTCAACCTTACCCTTTGACAAATTGCATAATGTCATGAAATGTCCCTTGTTATTGGTTATTTAGCCCTCAAATTTTTGTTTAAATGCAATCATAAGCCCAAAGATGAAGCCTGGTATGAATTTTGATGCTTTTTGGTGCAAGAAACATGTTTAAATCGGATGTCGAATCACTGATATAGAATACTATGCATCAATACACAAGGTAATTTTTACCATGAGTATCGGTAATGAAGCATGGATCGATACCAAGAGCAAAAATTTGTTTCCAGTCTCAAGACTTAGACGTATGTATCGAGACTTCATGAACTTGTATCGATATCAAGCTTGTATATTAATACATTTTGTCTAAAATTATAACTATAGCTACTTCCAAGGTTTGCATCGATACAATCATGATGGGTATTGATACATCTCATTAGGTCTTGAGATAAAACCCCTATGTATCGATGCTACACATAAAAAGTTAAATTTTTAGCGATGCAAATGCCTCGTATCAATACTTATACACTAATATAACTTGCACATGCATGTGGCTTTCTGAGTTACCGTACCTAGACCTGTGTGTTTATCTAAATGACTTTAGTGATACCTCAAATATTGACCTTTGATGCCTTATTCTTATATTTTTCTTTAATGTGACACGGGACCCTAACTTTAGTTTAATTTTTTATTTTTTGATTCTATCACCTTTCAATTATGACTCAGAATGCCAAAAATTAACCCGAACAAAATAAGATGTCTATAACTATCCCTTTTTAGCCATTGTTAAATGTCAAGAATAAGAAGACAAATAGGCAACATTTTGTTTGGGAAAAATGATGGTTTCATGTGCCTCCCTACTAGGTTGTTTCTCAGGTTTAACCCTCAAACAAGTGCCCCTAATTTATGTAGGCTTTGAGGTAAGTAGACATCTTGCTCTTTGAGGACTGAAGTAGGTTGTTTCTTAGGTTTGACGCCCTAGATAAATGCCACTAACTTATATGGTCTTTGACTTGATAGGCGTCCAACTCTTTATGGACTACAGTAGGTTGTTTCCTAGGCTTGACCCTAAATAAGTGCTACCAATTTTTGTGGGCTTTAACTAGATGGACATTCAGCTTTTTGTTGACTAAGGTAGGTTGTTTCTTGGATTGAACCCCAGACAGATGCAACTAGCTTATGTGGGCTTTAACTAGATAAGTATCCAACTCTTTATGGACTGAGGTAGGTTGGTTCTTAAGTTTGACCCTAAACAGGTGCCCCTAGCATATGTGAGGTTTGAGGTAGGTAAGAAAAAATGCCCAGCTCTTTGTGGACTAAGGTAAATAGGTGCCACCAGCTTATGTGGGCTTTGTGGTAGGTAAAAAAAAGGTGTTTAGCTCTTTATGGACTAAGGTAGATAGGTGCCACCAGCTTGTGTAGGCTTGTGGTAGGTAAGAAAATGCATCCAATTCTTCATGGACTAAGGTAGACAAGTGCCACTAGCTTGTGTGGGCTTTGAGGTAGGTAAAAAAAGGCATCTAGCTTTTTATGGACTAAGGTAGATAGGGGCCACCAGCTTATATGGGCTTTGTGGTAGGTAAGAAAAGGCATCCAGCTTTTTATGGATTAAGGTAGTAGGTGCCACCAATTTGTGTAGGCTTTGTGGTAGGTTAAAAAAGGCGTCATGCTATTTAAGGACTAAAATAAAAAAATGTCTTACCCTTTAAGGAGTAAAAGAAAATGAGTTTAGATACATCTCTTGGATGATTCTCAATGAGCTTGTAAAGTCAAAGATACTTACTTGGGGCCTTTTGAGGTTTTTCTAAAAGTAGGAAATTATACCTTAGGTTCCTCGCTAATTTGGCTTTTTGTAAACGGGAGCTAGTACCTGAAGGATGTTAAATGTTGTATAATGCATGTGGATGCAAATATGTGTTTAGATGTTGCAAAGATGATAATTAAAAAAAAAACCTAACCCATTGATCAGTTTTGGCCTTCTTCAGCTGTTTGCTTTTTCACGAGTTTGATAAGGTGGCCTTTTGCCCTAGGGTTTGTCAATCTTACTGTAGATTTCTGAAGGCTTTGAATGTAAAGACTGTTTTTTGAAGGTACAGGAGGTTCGTGACTGTGGAAAGACAAACTTAAGCTTAGATGGCTCATGCATAGGAACTTTTGTTGAATTAAATTTATTGAGTATGAAGGATTTCACTTTACCAATTATGATTCAAAAGATGTCTTTAGTGGTCTAGGTGGACTATTCCAAATTTTGGTTGAGGATGATAATTTGAAAAGAACTTTGGCCCCTTGTTTATAGGATAAGGTTTACTATAGGGAGGTTTTAAGCATATTTTCAAAATGTATGGTCCAAAGGCAAGATCAGTTGTGGCCTCAAGAGTTCATTCTTAGTCTTTAGACATGAAACAAAATTCTTGCAAAGTTTTATCTTTCCAATAATGCTAGCAAATCCTATTATTAGTTTTGTTCATTTATTAAGCATTATCAATTAAATGAAAAACATCATGCAACATGGAATGCAGGGTTACAAAAAGATTTTACAATAAATTAAGTAATTATATTTCATTCAAAGAAAGACAGTACAAGTTATGACAAACTTTTGACATTATGAAAGATTTTGAAATACATAAGAGATAAAAAGGTCTTTCTGGCTGATTAGCCACTGATGTTGATGACATGAATCCTTTGCTAAATGCTTTCAAAGACTTTCTCGAGCAAATAACCATTCTAGTGATGGTTGACTTATCGAGGAATTCTTTTAATTATCTTGCAGTAAGATGGTTTCTTTTAAGTTCGATGGTCTTTATTTTCAGATACAAGTAAGGATGAAATTTAGTGGTGGAGGTCAGCATAGAACAGGTGAATTAGGCTATGATTTGAAGTCTTGATCAGGGTTACGATTGTAGAGAAAATTGGCCTTTAGTTGGTGATGGCTAGGCTTGACTTAGTTTGAGTAAAAGAGTCTGGTCACTTAAGTCGCCCTTTTAGGTTTTCAACTTAAATTGGCTCTTTTCTTTTTTCCTTTTTTGTTTGTTTGTCTTTTGTTGAAGTGGAAGCAGACGAAGAATAGGACCTCTTTTTGGGTTTTTATCCTAAAATCCTTTCAAGCATAGTATTTCTTAATAGAATCAAAGTTTAAAGGGTTGGGTAAGTCATTGTTGTCCATCTCATTAAGATTAGGGCTTCTCTGAAAAATAAATATTTCACCATGTACGACCTTTCCCAATTTGGGGTCCATTTTTCTCAAGCATCTTTATGGATCGATAGAGTTTGTTTGAGTACCAATTTATCTTTTCAGAGCTGGAGAGGATAGACCTTTTTGTTGTGGGCCCTATATGTGCTTTTGATACAACTGCCCATGATGTATGCCTTAGATTCTTTTCTGTTCCATGAGATTGAGCTGCTTATATCGACTCTTAACCTATTCAGACTCTTTAAGTTTTGATTTGATTAAGTCTCTGAGTGAAGGGATTTTAACCTCGATTAGTAGGATAACCTCTATACCGTAGACCACGAAGAATGAGGTAGCACCTGTGGAAGTTTGTACTGCTGTGTAATAGGCATGTAATGCGAAAGGTAAATTTTCATGCCAATCTTTATATGTCTTAACCATTTTTTGACTATCTTTTTGATATTCTTGTTGGCTGCTTCAACTACCCCATTCATTTTCGGATGGTATAGGATCGAGTTTTAATGTTAAATCTTGAACTGAGAGCAGACTACTTGCGTTATTTTGTTTTTTAGGTTACATGCATTATCAGTAATGATTTGCTAGGGAAGGCCATATCTACAAATGATGTCCCATTTCATAATTTTGCATATGACCAATTTGGTGATATTGGCATATGAAGTTGCCTTTACCTATTTGGTGAAATAATCGATAGTGACCAAAATGAAATTATGCCTATTAGAGACCTTAAGGGTAATCGGTCCAATCATGTCCATGCCCCATATAGAAAAAAGTGATAGAGCTACCATAACGTGTAGAGGTGTTTGTGAGACATGGATTTTGTCAATGTAGATTAGCATTTATGGCACTTTCGAGCATAGTCAATGCAATTTTTTAAAGAGTCAACCAATAGTAGCTAGACTGCATGACTTGCTTTACCATTTAGTATCCATTAGCATACGTACCGTAAATTCCTTCATGGACTTCTTCAAGTATTCTTTTGGCTTCAGAGGCATCCACGCGTTAGAGTAGAACTTGAACCGTGCCTTTCTTGTACAAAATCCCACCATCCAAAATGAAGCTCACAACTAATCATCAAATAGTTCTCTTATCAGTTTTGATGGTGCCTTTTGGGTATTACTGTTCCTTGATGTCCTAAAAGATGTCATGATACCATGGCAAGTCGTCATTTTTTTCTTTAACATTATGATAATGTGTCAAAGCTATATAGATACACTCTAAATAGAAGCAACGTCTGACTCTCGATTGACTTTAAATATGCAATAAAATGGCTAAGGCATCAACAATTTGGTCATCTTCTCCAGGTAGATGCTGAAAGTTAATATCATCAAACTCTTTTTTGAGCTCTGATATCAATTCCTGTAGTGAATCAATTTAGCATCACATGTTTGCCATTCTCCTTTCAGTTGGTAAATAATAAGGACTAAATCTCCAAATACTTGCAGTGGTTGAATACCCCTCTCAATGGCTGATTAGAGTCCCATGATTCAAGCCTTATATTCAGCTATATTGTTGGTTCAGTCAAAATTCAATCTAGTAGTGAAAGGGTAATGATTTATATCGGGTGGGATGAGAATTTCCCTAATTCCATGCCTCAGTGCATTTGAAGCTCTATCGAAGTACATATTCCAAGATGACCCACACTCGATAGTGTTCTTTGCCTTAGATATGCACATAAACTCTTCGTTAGAAAATTTGAAGTCTAAAGGTTGATAGTCATATGTTACTTAGCTTGGCAAAAAAGTTTGTTATTGCACTACCTTTGATGGCTTTCTAGTTCACATACACGATTTCGTACTTGGCAATAAGATATGCCATCTAGCTAACCTTTCTAACAGGGCAGGAGCTTTACACAAATATTTGATGGGATCGAGTTTAGCAATTAGCCACGTAGTGTGGTACAGCATGTATTATCTTAACCTTTAGGCCGTCCAAGATAGAACATAACATAGTTTTTCTACAAATGAATAATTATTTCATATTCTTTGAACTTCTTGCTCAGGTAGTAGATAGCTTATTCCTTCTTACCTAATATGTCATTTTGACCTAATACACAGAACATTGACTTGTAGAAAACTGATAGATACATGATCACTGGCTGGCCAAACACTGGTGGCACAAGTGCTGGAGGGTTTGATAGGTAATGTTTTGACCTTATTGAAAGCTTCTTGGCATTTTTCATTCTATTCCCTAAGATTTTTTATGAAGCAAATAAAAAATTAGATTGCATTTGTCAGTCAATTGAGATATGAATTGGGCTATATAGTTTAACCTTTCCAAGAAACTTTTCACTTCCTTTTGAGTTCAAGATGGTGGCAGATTTTGGATGGCCTTGACCTTGTCCAGATCAATTTTTATTTGTTTCTCACTTACAATGAAGCCTAATAGTTTACCGAATGTTATGTTGAATGTGTATTTGGTAGGATTTAGCTTGAGCTAATACTTATGAAGCCTTTTAAAGAGTTTTCATAAATTGGCCACATGTTCACTCTCTTTTGGCAATTTGGTGATCATATCATCCACATAGACCTTGATTATTTTATACATAAGATCATGGAACAATATTCCCATCGCCTTTTGGTTGGTTACCCCCAGCGTTTTTTAGCCTGAAGGCCATCACTTTGTAGCAGAAAGTGCCCCACATGGTTATGAATATGATCTTTTCTATGTCTTCAACTGCCATTTTTATTTGTTTATAGCCCAAAAATACATCCATAAAGGAAAATAGTGCATTTTTGGCAGTGTTGTCTACTAGGGTGTTAATGTATGATAGAAGAAAATTATCTTTAGACTGGCATAATTTAGATTCTTATAATCTATAAATATCCAAACTTTACTGTTCTTCTTAGAAACTGGGACTATATTGGCTACCTATTGAGGATTTTCAGCTACATCAAGAAATTCTACTTCAAATTGTTTCTTCACTTGTTCTTTGATCTTCAAAAGCATTTTAGGTTTCATCCTTTTGAGTTTTTGTTATGTGGGCTTACACTCAGGTTTGAGGGGAAGTTTATGGACCATAATATTAGTGTCTAATCCAGGCATGTGTTGGTAGGATCAGGCAAAACACATCTCGATATTCTTAAAAAAGACTTATTAGTTCGGCTTGGCTTGATGGTTTTATAGAGGTTTCAATTTTAACTTCTTTTGGATTTTCTTTTGTTTCAAGGTTTATGGTTTTGGGGGGTTCTTCATGAGATAATATCTATTTGTCTTCTTGTTTAATTAGTCTCAACAAGTCTAGGGGTATAGAGTGCTCTTCAAAATTCTCTTTATGCTTGACCTCATTGGTGCAAATCAGTTGCTTGAAATTGATTTCTGAAGTTTTAGTATGAATATTCACATCATCTTCATAGGGGTACCTAAAAATATGAAAAAACAATATAGGTGGAAAAATATGTAGAGAAATGTCTAAGAGTTGGCAAGAACTATGAACATAAAGGATAAATACATAGTGCTTAGTCATTTTCATTGATAATACTTAATAAAAAAAGCTCATATAAAGGATCTTACAATGCTTTTGGGTGAAAGCATGTAGGTTTAGTTCATAATATTACTTTAAAATAGACTTAAACAGTACAGGAATCTCAGTTTTAGTTTAAACACTAAGGATAAATCCTAAAGGGCACAGACTAGTCTCTAGGCTTGTCGTTGACATCTCTAGCTCATTAGTTGCATTAATAGAGAGATCTTCAAATGCCTTATTTAGTATGAGCATAACATTAGTGAAGCCCATATTCATATGTCCTCTTGGATGGAAACTTTTATCATTAGTTCATACTCCACATCTTGTCTTAATAGATGAGTCATCTTTTTCTCACGGTTCTTCTGAGCTTGCTTTCTTTTCTGTTGTGCATTGAGCTTAAATCCTAATCCTCTTCTGTTAATTTGGTTGGCAACTTTTAAGGCTTTGGCGATCCCTTGGAGGTGTTTTCCAAGTCCTTTTCTAGCTTAGGCACCCTTGCCCGTGGTTAACTTTAGACCTATATGAGTGCTATTTGATAAGCAAGGCTCAAGCATGGGCAACTCTTACTTGACATAAGTAGCATTGACAAACTCAAAGGATTGGAAAGAGGATTCTGGGATATCTTTATTAGGTTCGACATATTGGGCATTAGTTGAAGTAGCAGCAATGATATATTCTTCTTCTTCAATATTGCCTCTGTGGAATGAATCCAAGGCCTTCCTAATAGGCAGTTATATGATGAAGCAATATCCATCATATAGAAGTCAACCTCATAACTATATAGGCTAATTTGGAGTGGAATGGTGATGTTTCCCATAATATTTCTACAGGTTCCATTGAATGCTCACACAACTGTGTGAAAATTTTGGATATGAGATGCATCAATGGGGAGCTTGTTCAAGCATGACACCAATATTATACTTAGAGTCAACCCGTTATCAATGAGTATCTTGGGCAACGTGGTGCCTTTACAATATCTAGTGATGTGAAGGGCTTTGTAATGTCCTCTTTCTCTATGCAAGATTTCATTATTGTTGAAAGATATATAATTATCAGTAGTGATTTTGCTCACTAGGAGATCAAACTGACCTATAGAGATGTCAGAAGGGACATAGGCCTTTTTTAAAACCTTAAAGAGGGCATTCCTATGAGCTTCAGAATTCAACAGTAGTGACAATGATAAATATCTTGGTGGGTTACTTGTTCAACTGATTAACGAATGCTATATTCACTGTGCTTGATGAACTTAGGAAATTTCGTAGCTTTGTTCTCATTCACTAGCTCATTGATAGCTACCAGATCTTGATGCTTTTTTTTTAATGCAGATTTTGATGCTTGATGAATGAGATAAGTATTCTTTTGCTCAGTTTCACTTCTCAAGGCTACTAGGGTGTAACTTATGTAACTCCGAGCTAGGTGGCTAACCCTAAAAGGTAAACATTTATGGCTTGCTGACTAGATTCTCCAATAATTAGGTTTTGTTTTCGTAGTTCCAAGGAACCACTTTATTATCCTTATAAGGGAAAAGGGATGGAAGTTGACTAATCATCCTTAGCTTAGGCTGAACAAGGATAGCTTTGACTCTCGGTCAGTTGCCAAATAATATTAATGGCCTTCCAATCCCGTAAGGAGGAATGCCCACTTCTTTTTCCATATTATTAATAGACATTATTGTATTTGCAACGGTCAGACTATTCTAAAAGCAATGAATCAATATTTTCTTATTCTCCTCATACCCTACCATTTTATGGCAATGCATACAAAAATGGGTAGTAGGGTGAGTAGTCCTAAAATCAAGCATTTAAACTTGGGCGGGATAACAAGACTCAAAATCAGCCTCAACGATTTTGTGCCTATATTCCTAAATTTGTCATTTCCTTCAACAGCTCAAAAACACTTCTCTAGTGACTGATATTTGGTTAAGTCTTTATTGTTTTCTGATGAACTCTTTGCTTTTCCTTGTTTCATTTGTTCATCAAGTTCTGGGACTCTAGGCCTTGCTAATAAAGAGCCTGTACCTTAAAATCATTAAACCAAATAAGATGTTGTTGCATGGTTAATGTAAATGAATGGGCATGGTTGATGTAAATGAATGGCTGAGTTGATTGGATATTTATTACAAAAGCATGTTGTCCATACAATGCCTCTTCCTGAGCATTGGTGTCTTTAGTACCACCATTCAAATTGCTTTCAGGATTGGCCAATTTTTTTCTATGTTGACTATGCTTGTTTACCTTTTTTCCTTGAAAGCCACAGATAATAGCTTAGTTAACTCGAAAATCTAAGCTTGGAGTTTTTCATTCTTATAGAGTGATTGCTCTTGAGACTCCCTATACATGAGTTTAAGTCCTCAATGTGGGCTTGGTTATCATTTTCCATTGCTTTTCAACAATTACGAGTGTTATACCAATGATGATCTATAGGTTCTGTGTTTTAGAGCACCTCTAAATTATTATCAGATTAGGCTTTTATAATGTGTCATGAATATGTTTGATGCAATAAAAGTGAGCATGCAATCATGTAGATAAATTATTATTAACATGAATGAAACAAACAATGAGGGAATTAGGTTAGTCTTGTAAATGCAAAAGGGATAATTAGACTAAAGGATAGCTCTCCTAATAGCTTCTTTTATTACAGCAAAAAAATATCTCAATTACACAAGATTACATTCCGAAATGCCTAACACGGTTACATTACCTGATTACATGCTCAAAGAAATATAACAAATCTTGTTCATGGGCTCTAATGGGTAGAATATTATGTGTTAAGGATCGTACCACATCCATTATGTGTTTGGCTTCTACTAGGCCACTTGAATTTGCTCGGTGAGATGGTGGTAGTGATCTTGATGGTTTGGCTTGCCTGATTAATCATTTGTAGCCACTTTTACTCTTGCTGTTCGAAGGTTCTTGCTAGTTCATTGATTGGTCTTAGCGAGTTTTTAGAGAATGCTCTAAATCTTGGATTTGGAGTGTCAAAATCATATCCTTGACATGGTTTGGTCTCAAATCTTGAACTCGAGCTTTTAATCTTCTATTTTTCCTTTGAGAGATTGATGCGAGAGCATAAGTTCTAACGAGTTTCTCTCTATTGGCCTTAATCTCTTCTTTACATCGATGTAGTTTTTTCTCAAAGGTATTAATTTCTCCTTCTCACTCAACTGATGACTTTCCAAGGCATCGAGACTTGCTTGCTTTGTTGAGTGCTACATACTCTTTCCTCAAACCTTTGAGATCTTCCTTGAGATGGTTCTTCTCCTTAACAACCAATTCACTTCACCATCCTAGAGGTAAAGGTTCATTTCTAATTGACTCTTCTCTTCCTTTAAGCGAGCAATCTCTTTGATGAAGGTCGTCTTTTCTTATTCAAAATCTCACTTGAGCAATTCAGTTTGAAAGGGAAATTCATCAATTGGTATTTGTGATGTCCCAATATCGAAAAAGGCCAAGGTGTCATTAATGCGACAGATCCTCCATTCATTATATCATAGGGTCATACTACTCCTTCTCCAATATGTTTTTATGCAACGGATTTGTTTCCATGCATGAAAGGCTAGCTGAACTTTTGACTTGTAATTAGGCTCACCATAGTCAAAATCCCATAACTTTTGCTCTTAGACGAAGGGGATAAATTGTCAACACTGGAATTGTTGGAGGGCCAAAATAGGTGCATAGCTAGTGCTTCCCCATAATCCCATGAATGGCACATAACTATAATCTCTGCACTAGTATATAATTGTCTATGGTAAGAACCAAATGGCTTTCCATGTCACCTCTTCTACTTTTAGGTTTCAAAATTTCTAGACCTATTGTTTTTGGACTTGTCCTAAGGCCATTCTTTCTCAAGGACCTTGGAGATAGGGCTAAAGTTGAGTAAGAAGTTGCATGACCTATTGCTTTCTTCCGAACAAAAGTGACTAACAAGCCAAATATGAAGGAATGATGCACATTCGATGAAATAGCCCGTACTTATTTTCTTCTAATAACTTAGAGCTCAAATAGTTTTGGCAATGATAACCAGTGCTGGATTTATGTTCCAACACAACCAAGAAAAAAGATCTACTGCTATAGCTCAACATAACCTAATGTTTTCAAAAATATAACTAAACGATATATTCACCAGAGCATAGATATCTTGAATCTTTTAGAGCTCAACAGTATTTACCATTGCTTCCTTCAAACTAGCCCATGAAATGCATTTACTGTTTCTCTTCATCTTGATATTACTTTTAATCCAAGTCTTCAGTGCACTAAGAATCTAGGCTAATCTTTTCTTAAAAGTTGGAGGGTTTAAAGCCTTGCAGTATATTCTATCGGCCTTGGCTCAATGTTGAGTAGCACACTGTATTCTTCAACTGTGGGGACTAAATCTTTATGATGAAAGTGAAACATCGATATTTTGGGTTCCAAAACTGAGATGTTGCTTGAAGCGGGCTGACAATCAAATAAACTTGAAGCAAAAAAGCAATGTCTCCATATCTCTTCATGAATAATTCCTTCTCAATATTATCCCAAGTCCATGCATACTTTAGATCTTACCAGTCATTCTGATGGTACCTTATCTTGACCCTTTCATGCATTGTTGAAACATACCCAGGTTTTAGGATGTCTTTATCTTTACGTTGCTGGTGCTTTGACCATGCTTAAACTTCTTCGAAAGGCTTTAGATCTGAAATGAACTATTGCTTCATGACAGACACCCCTTGATTAACATTGAACCATTGCCCAATTATTTCATGATAAAGATGACTATGATAAAATGATGCATGCGTGAAAAAAAAAGGGCAAAAAAATGGAAATGAGTCAGTAACCGTATGAAATAGTAGGCATAAGGATAAAAGAATGAGAGAATAGCAACAAAAGTGCATCACAAAATTTTCCCAAAGAATAGGTGGTATGACGCTTAATGGCAAACATGGTTGTGAATGTTGAGAGATCGAACAAATAGCATAATGACATGTCTACCTAAAAAATTGCCTTTTAAAAAGGTAATACAATACCTTGCGAGGACTACGACTAACCATTTCAACTGTGGCATTCGTTTATCACCATCCTTGGTGAGTACACATTAAGCCATTGTTCAAACAGGATGATTGCTTATTTTTGTCAGATATAACTGTTTTAAGGTGGCATTGTAGGTAAGGACATTCGCTTGTCATCACCCATTTATTCAAGAAGGCTTTCCATTGAATATAATAGCATATCCTAAAGAAATAATCATGAAATTCAAAATGACAAACGTGGGTGACAATATTCACCTATCATCACCCACGTAACCATGATATATAGGAGTAAAGGTAAGAAGTGTTCCCCCAAGTAATCCTACTCTCCGGGCTATTCTAGTAGCGATCCAATATGGTTTGACATGGTTTAGCTCATAAGGTTCACTATATGGGTTTAAGTTGATGCTTAGTTTGGTATCCAAATCGCTCCTCCATCTGATAAGGATAGCCGAGGCACCTTTATCCTAGGTCTATCACGAGTTTGGCGAAACGGGTTTGATCTGATGGATGTATTTTCCTATGCAAATGTGGAAGGGTACTCACGAGAAACATAGGTAATTTACACCCTAAAAGGTTTTGCCGTGCCTATACAGAAGGTTACTCACAAAGGCAGATGGCTCATTTCTTCTTAATAATTAGAATATTAACCATATTATGATGTTTGGTGGGAATCTAGTGTAAATGCAAGTGCACGGTGTATGTCAAGGAAACAACCAAACCTTTTTGTTTTACCCCATAATACTATACTTATTCAAGTTGATATTCATTCAAGAATAAATAATCTCTAACGATCATAACATAAAAACATGAAAGATAGAGATTAGTAGATAAAAATAAAAAGGAATTATATCCCAATAATTATGGAGACTGAAAACCCAAGACCCGAGTGAAAAATAACTAGCCTATAGGCCTAACTCTTTAAGTCCCCAGTAGAGTCGCCAAGCTAACGCCAAGCGCCATGCCTTTAAAACTTCGGATGATTCAAAAGGCTTAGCCCGCTCTACTTAAAAATATATGATGATTAGTGGTGGTCGAGCCTTTGAACTATCCCATGATCGAGATTTGGATTAGGCATAGTAGTATGAAGGGGAAAGAGACCGTTGGGTGAATCGCTCATCCAACTAGTCTCGAATGTCCATCACGAAGTGGCCAACGTGGAGTCGTCATCAATCATTTAGGGCTAGGCAGGGTCGGATGCCTATTGAAAACAACATTTCAAGTTACGAAGCTCGAAACACCTATTTCAAGGTCTAAAAAATCCAGAGATTCATTGGTTGGGTCAGGAGTTTTTTACACGTGTAGATGGATTAGCACCCCTACGATGCCCGAATCAATACGTACTAACTACATCTCACTCCAATTTCGGTTAAATCGATTACATTTAGTCATTATTTGATATAATTTCCTTTAATGCATGAAGTTTTGTAAATTATAAATTCAAGTTTTGAAAAAAAATTATATCACCTATGCATCGCAAAGGTATGAGGAACATAGGGATTTTAGAGAAAATAATTTCTAGATTGGGTTTTAAAAATTTGGATATTTCATGTCAAATACTGGAGAGATATCGCCACGAATATTACTTTACAAGTTTGAAAGCGGTTTTGAAAAATGAATGCACAATGGTTCTTGCAAAAAGAAAAGTGTTAGTAAGACGAAAAAGAATAAAACAAATTACGTGAAAGTAAACGCACATAAAAACATGAAAAGGAAGGATGATGAAAATGCATCTCATAGTTGTCTTTGATTATTGAAGAATAATTGATGTAACAACTTTGAGATGTGGTTGGATTCAATGGTAATTTAAGGGACAAAAAACGTTCGATTATGAGACACGATATATCCGAGAGAGAATTTGGATTTCAAATGAAATTTTAGAAAAAAAAGGGTTGGAGTATCCCCTCGAAAAGTGGGGTTGGAGTGCCTTCTATGGTAAAAATTTTAAGTATACTTTGAGAAGTTTTGATTAAGGAGAAAATTCAAAATTTAAATAAAAAACGAGATTGGAGTATCCCTTTGAAAAATGGGGTTAGAGTATCCCCAAAGATGAAAATTCTTAACATTTTTAGAAAACGATTAAGAATCTTGAATATGGATCCTAAAAGAAAACTTAAGTTTTGAATTGAAAATGGGGTTGGAGTATCCTCTCGTAATAGAGTTGGAATATCTCCACTCATGAAAATTTTAATATGGAAGAAAAAGATATTTAGTATAAAATTAATTTTTTTATTTTAGCCTTGGTCTGAGTCTAAAGGGCTTGTGTTGTAAGGGAATCAATCATATGCATTTCAAGACATTCGAACATCTTTATAAGGGCATTTCGAGAATGGGCTAAAAATAGGGGCCAACATTGTGTTGTCCCCTTTCCAAATTTATTCCAAGTTCATCCGAAGAAATTAGGGGGTAAATAAGTATTGTTGGAAAGATAACTCGATAAGGTTTAATGTAAAACTATACAAAAAATCCTAGATAATCACTTTCTAGGCGGATTTAATTTTTGAAGTTAGTCCGTCTTGATGCTGGCAGTATGTATAAGGAAGAGGGCGTGATAAACTTTGAAAAATCATTTTGAGCTTATATAGAATCATTAGATCATGTACAATACCTTCGAAAAAGGAATTTCATAAACTTTTTAGGAAAAATATTTAAAAATTTTAGAAAATTCATCTGACTAGCCAAAAAGGCCCAAACAGAATATAGCACGTTGTTTTCAAGGGTTCTAGATAGCAAAGGTTAAAAAAATCATAACTCCCTTATAGGGAATGATCAAAGGGCAGACAAGACACCATTAGAAAGGTACTTCAATGCCCTTTAAGGGAAAAATGTTGGAAAATTCAAGAAAAACCATGCATGACTTGAAAATAATTTTTCAAACCCAAACTATGGTTTTGCCAGGGCAAAAACAAGAGATTATTCGATTGTTTTTTTATTTTTTCAAGTATAAGCTTCAACCTAGGAGGTCTGAATGTCCGTGATAGAAAGGGACAAGTAACATGGGTAACATGAATTCATTCCATAACCTCATAGTAGTTTGGGACAATGAAACAACTCTTTGACTATGTCATTAAAAAAGGGTATTGGACTTAAGATCAAGGCTTAATACTTTAATAAAAGAAAGTAGCATTTTATTCCATGAATTTGACCTAGAAGGTTTAGTTTGTCCCAAGATTAGAAGACCAATATTATGCAAACTTTAAATCCATGTTGTTCTTTATCTATTGGAGGTAGCATGAGCTTAACTTAGGGATTTGTTTTTGAAAATCAAATTTTTATAACAAACAAGCATGCATTTTGACAAACGACTAATGAATAAAATCCAACATGCATAAAGATAAATAAGTATTACAGATGCAAACACACAAAGATAATATTTTGACATGGAAAAGGTAACAAAAATGCAAAGAGATGACAAATAAGATGCATAGAAGTGATATGAACATATTTACATGAAGAAAAGTATGTTGAAGTTGTCATGGAAGCATTTTTATGTTATAAGACTCTTTAAAGTGCAAAAAAAAATGCATGAACATACTTAATGCATATTATGAAAACATTCAAACATTCAAACATTCAAACATTTGTTAAGCATATGAGAATAGATGAAACATGATAGAAAATGCATAAACAAGGGGTTGTTTTGATGACAAAATGAAATACAAGATATTTGGCCTAGCATGCAACATCAAGGCAACAAGAAAACATCAAAATCCTAAGACTACCACAAACAAGGCAGTAATGATGCATAAGAACCTTAAAATGGTAACATGGAGAGGTCATTAAGATGATGAAAATGTTTAAAAATCAGAGAATATGCAAAGTTAAGTAGAGAAAATATATCGAAAGTTTCAAGCTTTAGCTTTTTCTCTTAGCAGCAACTTTGCATCACTTTTTTTAGGGTTAAACCGTAAGAGAGTAATGAAAATAAGGGGCTTTTTAGTTAGGTATGAATAAAAAGGAGTTTTAAGAGGGAATATAGGTGAATTAGAGGTTTGTGGAAAGACTGTTGGTAAAGGTTTTGAAGGGCTTCAAGAATGGAGAAAAGTTTTTTGGTTTTTGATGGCTGGGGAATATTGAGAGAATATCTAGAAGTAAGTGTACTAAGAATGTTTTTTTTTTTTGGTAGAGTTCCCCTTCAACTGAGTCTAAGGTTGGCTTATACAGCCATATGACTATGGAGACAAAATATAAAAAAATAAAGGCATTTTAGGGTTTTGGTGCATGTACCTCATGCAGTGAATAGGTATTGTGCTTAGCTGCCATGCAAACTTGTTGGTTTACTCACCAAAAGTAGTGGATCTAGGCTACTTTATGTAGCTAAGCATCGAGAAAGTTTAGCCTTAACCTTTGAGAAATTGCATAATGTCATGAAATGTCCCTTGTAATTAGCTATTTAGGCCTCAAATTTTTGTTTAAATCCAATCACAAGCCCAAAGAAAAAGCCTGGTATAAATTTTGATGATTTTTGGTGCAAGAAACATGTTTAAATCGGATTTTGAATCAATAGTGCAATGGTTGAAAAATAGCTCAAACTAGGCAAAAATGCCTTTATGTATCGATACATAACATTATGTATCAATACACAAGGCAATTTTTACCCATGAGTATTGATACAATAAAGCATGTATCGATACTAAGAGAAAAAGTTTGTTTCAGTCTCAAGACTTAGAGCTATGTATCGATACTCAAGCTTGTATATCGATACATTTTGCTAAAAATCATAACTATAGCTACTACCAAGGTCTGTATTGATAAATTCATGATGGCTATTGATACATCTCATTAGGTCTTGAGACCAAACCCCCATGTATTGATGTTATACATAAAAATTCAAAATTTTGGCAATGCAAAAGCCTTGTATCAATACTTATGCACTGATATTGCAAATGCTTATGCCTTCTTGATTTACCTCACATTGACTTGTGTACTCATCTGAATGACTCCAATGATACATTGAATATTCACCTTTAATGCCTCATTTCTACATTTTTCTTTAATGCGACCCATAGGCATTTTAGACCTCTCGACCGTCACCCTCATTTATTTTTTTTAATTTTTTGATTCTATCACCTTTCAATTATGTCTCCGAATGCCAAAAATTGACCTAGACAAAATGAGATGTCTACACTTAGCATATATAATATAATTATATGTTTTAAGCATTTATAAGTATTATGCAATTTAAATACAAATAAAATTATGTTAAAGAAAGATTATTAAAAGTATTTTTGGATAGCGAGTAAATTTCTCTTCAAAGGTGTTCTTAGATGTTTAATCTTCTGTATTTGGCCTATTAGAATGTTTCAATGTCAAATTGACAAATAGCAAATATGGAATGTCAAAAAATCTACTAACATTTTAAGTAAAATCCTTCAAACTATGGAAAATATCAATGTTTCTAAAAAATAAATTCATTTTTCTAAAATCAATATCCAAAAAGCTATTTTTAGCGATATAAATAGACTTCTATTGTGACAAAAAAACTCCAATTCATTAAAATAATGAAAATTTTGCAAATTATTTAAAATATTGATATTAGAATTATTTTTATATAATAAAAGACAATATATGATTAATTAGTTTTGTTTTATGGATTATGCAATACTAATACTCTGTCCAAACTTGACTTCTTCACTTTTTTAGATTTATTTAAGAATTTTTTTGATAAATAGAGGGATAGGGAGGAAATACTTGCGATCAAACCTAAGGTTACATTTTAACTCCAACAACTTTTTAACTACTAAGTCAAGAGGTTTAATTAGAATGTTATGCACTTAAATAGGATTTTATAGAAAGACAATTTTTTTTGCATGTCACTAATTAAAGCTAAGAAAAAAAGGTTGGTTTGTATTTATTTATATTTTTATAGAGAATTATTTTTAAAATCTCTAAGTTTTTTTAAAAAAATCATTTTCTAAAGCCACTTCTTATGATTTTTAAGTCTCGTTATAAGAATTCCAACTTGAAAAAATTTTTGATTATCCCAATATAATCCTAAATAACTCAATTCTTTGCAACCCTAACTCAATATTGATTTAATCTTAAATTGGTAAAAATTCAAATTTATAACCAACATGAACCCAAATTAAAACTGTATAAGTTTGTTTAAAAATTAAAATGAGATAAACAAACAGAAAATATTTTTGTTAAATAAACATTTTGAAATTTTAATAATGTTATTACTTATAGTTACAATACTATGATTAGTTATATCAATAATGTATTATTGATAAAATTAATAAATATGAGATCTTCAAATTTTATTATGAAATGAAATTAAAAAGAAAACACTCACTAAACATGACTATCAAATGATTTTTAGTATTATGCTTATTATATTTACAACAATTAATAATAAAACTTATAATCAATATCAATATCATAAAAACTAAAAAATATCAATATATAACCATTGCCAAATATTAATAAATATTAAAATATACAAATTTCAATTTATTCATGTTATAAGTTGGTATACTGACCTTCTATATTTGCTTATTTAGTTTTAATATGAACATAAGTAATAGGCTAAAAAAAATTCAAAAGAAAAAAATATTGATGCTCAATGTATAAAACGAATATAAATATACTCATGAATCAGGATGCACGACACTTGAATTTAAAAAAATTCTTATTTAGAACCCAAGTTTAGTGGGGTTAGATATGTTTGTTTAGTAAATGATTTTTATTTTAGGAAAAAGATAATGCTAGTTTTTCAAAGTGAATTTGGATGAAAATTTTAAGGAATTTTTTAAATGAAAGCATTGTGAAATATATCAATTTAAAATAACAATATTTTGTAATTATTGGGTTTGATAAATATTTTTAAAACTTTTTGAATGTTATAATTTGATGAGATAAAAATAATTATAATAAACAAATAATAATATCTATAATATTTGTATTCTATAACATATACATATATATATATATATATAAAAAGTGACTGTGTTTGGTATCAATCAAACTCACTAAATTCAAGTGAATCTTATTTTTTTATAAAAAGATACAACTGCTTTTAATTAAAATTTTTTTTAAAAGTAAATTTTTATTCATATATTTTTTAACTACCCACTATGCTATAATATAGCCAAAGATAAAAAATATGCTACCAAAATCTCGAATACCGATGCCATTAGATTTATAGAAAAAACATAAACATTAGTATAAATTAAAAAATAAAATAAAAATGACTTATAATTAAAATTGAAAAGAATAAAAACTATTTAAAAATATAATAAAAGATGAAATCCTTCCCCCCCCCCCCCAAAAAAAAAAAAATTAAAGCCGTCAAAATTCTTGAGTCAATTACCAAAAAAATTGACTGTTGTTTTAAAATTTGAACACTGTCTCCTAATGAACTTTTTAAAAATTCCTATCATCCAAACGTTCCTTATCCAGGACAAAGGTCTCACTGTCTGTCCAGTTCAGGAGACGAGGATTTCAGAAAATTTTGGTGAGGGGAGAGAAGGTGAGCACAGGTGAAGTCAAGCACATCGAGAAAAGCGAGAAAAGAAAATTCAAATGCATTCGTGGATTTCCAATTCACCTTATCTTCCGCATCCCCGTTTGCATGTAAAGAGCAGGGCTCAAGTGGAAGAAATCAGGGTGTGCACCAACCGCACCTGCCGCAGACAGGGTTCCATGCAGACTTTCCACACTATCACCGCTCTGGCCCCACCTCACATCTCGGTTAAGACCTGCGGTTGCCTTGGAAGCTGCGGTGCTGGGCCCAACGTTGTTCTGCTGCCCCACGGCCAAATAGTGAGGCATTGTGGCACCGCGGCCAGCGCGGCGGAGCTCATGGTAGGATTAGGGTCCGAAGGTGGCGTTGTTGATGCTTCTAACAAGATTAAGACTAGCCTGGATGCCCTTGCTTTGAGGATGAGAGCTGAGGCTCTGATTGACCAGGCTGATTTCTGTGAGGCTGAGCGCTTGCTTTCCCAGGTACAAAGAAATGTTGCAAAGTTAACTTTCTTGAGCAATCAATTACAAACTAACGTTAACGAATAACCGCGGTTCCTTTGTTTCCACCGCACAGGCTCTCGATTTAAAGCCATTTGGTGGCGTTCACATCCTTTACAAACAAAGGTTTATCGAGTTGTATTAAGTGCAAACTATTTCTTTTCTTTTTCTTTTTGTTTTTTTGAAACAATTCATCTTGGTTTTGTTTTACTTTCAGATCTGTTGCTAGATTGGCAA
The DNA here is from genome assembly GCA_038381775.1 of Adansonia rubrostipa. Lineage (NCBI taxonomy): Eukaryota > Viridiplantae > Streptophyta > Magnoliopsida > Malvales > Malvaceae > Adansonia > Adansonia rubrostipa. The sequence goes on from JBBYHM010382470.1 coordinate 71,556, forward strand.
TGCACGATTATTCTGGGGCTCTTGAGGATGCCTCCCAAATTTTGAAATTAGCCCCCAACTATGCTGAGGTGAGCTTTGTTACTTTGTTATTATTTTAATGGTAAGAGACGAGTAATTTGGACTTTGGAAGAATCGCTTACACTTCATTGGGTCCTGGATGGCAGTGTAAGTGCTAAATTACTATATTGCTTCGTGCTTCTTAATAAAAGGGACCTTCAAGCATAGGAGGCAAGTGCGTGCTTTTTTTGTCAACACATTTCAATGAACAGAAAATTTTCAAGCCCTGGCATCCATATTTGTGTGCATATATGTTTATGGCTTTACAATGTGTGCTCATGTGTGTGTGTATATACATGCTGCAGGCATTCTTTAATTAATTTGAACATGTTCAAACTTTAATCTTTTTCACACAAAACCATCAAAACAATGAGGAAAATCACGCCAATGCAAAATTGCAATAAAACATTCCATTGTACTGTGCTTGTCATCAAATATATATTCATCATTCTTTTCATTTCATAGGCTTATATCTTGCAAGGTGATGCTTTCTTGGCCATGAACCAATATGATGCAGCTCAAAAGTCTTATTCAACATGTTTGCAGATAGACGCGTCCATTCGTCGTTCCAAATCATTCAAGGTATCATTTGCCCACTGACTGCGTTGCTTTTATCTCCTAGTCCAGAAATAGGCTTAAACCTCTAGATTTATTATTTGTTTGACAATAACTATTCACTTCATTTACATGTACATGTCTCATGCTTATCATTTGTGGTTAACCTAGGACTAGTGGCAATACTTGGGTTAGACTCAAGTGCTGGGCTGTCATGGAGAGTTCTGACTTGGTGGGCTGATAAGGGCTAGTTTAAGTGTAAAACTCTATTAGCTCCTCACAGTGCTTGCATTTATTTGTTAGGATGAACTATGATGTACTCATTGGCTGCGTTGAACCTCCCAACATACAAATAGGTATTGCTTTGCATTAAATAAAGGAATAACTATGTTGATGCAAGATGGCTTGGATGGGCAGGGTCTATGGTAATAATAATAATGTAAAATTCTTAAGAAAATGGAAACTTAATACAGAAAAAGAAAAAAAAAAAGGAAAAAAAAAGATCCTTAGCTCCACACCTGGGATTCCCATCAAACAATCAAAAGAAAGAAAACCAAAGTATTTGTGGGTTCTTAATAGTACAGTACACACAAGGTTGACTATATAACACTCTCAATAGTAATATTGCTGAAAAATTCTCACAGTAATCTGTATTCCAAAAGAAAAAAGCACATTGATATTTACATAGGCTTCAACAAACCAACTCTTACAAGTAGAACTACTATTCCAAGCAGGAATTAAAGAAAAAAGAAGTAAGACTCGTAGTTGAAAACTAACAAACTTAACCTAAAGTTTTCTTTCAAGTTAATTACAAATATAATACCTGATATCCACAACCAATTTCTTTATTTAGTTTTTAAGGTTTAAAAAGTCGCAATTATGTACTTGAACTTTGCTTCTGACGAATAGTTTTCACATGAGACTAAAATTGTTAGTCAAATGAATGATGTGCCTGAAATCAACCAATAAAAACTGCCATGTCTCAAAATGCCATGTCAACAAGCCACTTTTGCAAGTTTATTGGATATTTTGATACTTAATCCATTTGACTAATGGTGTTGTAGACACTTGATCTAGGTCTTTAAAATGCGTTTGAATTGAATTATACTTGGTTAATTGCTTTCAAAATTTTTTAATGAAATGCATTTAAATTCAAGTTCAGGATTAAAGTTATATTTTTGAAAACTATTCTAAGTTTGAGTTTCAAATCCTGAGTTGGATAATGGACTTGTAAAATTAGAATGAATTTGGCTTCAATTTGTTCAATTCTTAATTTTTTGGGTTAGGCAGTGGTAGTTTTCGATTCTACCCATTTATAATGCTCACTTCCTTTAGCTTGATTTTAGTTTTGTAGCGTAGGGAAGTAAAGATCGTATCCCACAAGGACCTTTAGAAGTACAAAATTGATTTTGAGAATAGAAAGAAAAGAAACGAAGTGATAGGAAAAATGATAGAATCTAGTTGAGAAAACAGCAGTAAAAATAATAAGGGGTTTTAAATTGCTTTTGATTGGACACAAAATGAAAACAACTTTGAAAATAGCAATGATGAAAAGACTTTGGTAGTAAATCTATATTGCTTACTAATGTATTATCATCAATCATTGAAAACTCTTATGCACTTTTTAAAATATGGATTGGCTTTTTACTTTCCCTTGCTTCCTAATTAGCCAAATTAAGCACTATGATTAACCCTCATCATTTAACTACCCTAAAAAAAACTTTTAGAATATAATTAAAAGATAGCTTTAAAAACTAGGAAAGTTTAATTGATTCAATCTAACAAAATCAAAAAGTTGACTTTATTTAAGAAAGACTTGTATTTTTCATAACCTTTGAAATGAAAATTTGACCATCCTAGGTTATTTGCTGCTTATGTGAAACTAATCAAACTATTACATATTTGATTAACTAAACTAGCTCTGGATTAAATATGAAAAACTAGTAATATGCATCCTAGAAGTTGAAATCATATAACCATGACATTTAAATAGAAAAACACAAGATATTTGTAAAAAAAAAAAAAAGACTTTGAAAACAACTTCATTTATTTCTCATGATGAATAATACAAAAGCTTGTAAATCTTTTTACTACCAAATAAAAAACTTAGAAAGATGTAGTTTAGAAAACAAGAAATAAAATAGAGAGGAAGAGAGTAGGTATGGGATGATCAAAACTGTTTAACCCCCCTCTATTTATAGGCAAAGAATTCAACTAAGGCTAGAGATAAAGATAATTACATTAATTTATCAAAATAAAAAAATGAATCTTTAATCTTTATCTTGATCTCTTGAAAGGTTGTATGCAATCTTCTTTCTTGATGAATTTTGCCATAAAGTTGGATTTGTGCGCTGATTTTCTTCATTTATCCAAGAGATAAATAGCGTAATTATCTAAGATATAATCTTCAAAGATAATTACTTTAGCTTTCAAACTCTTAACCCAAGTAAAACTTTATCTTCCAACTTCTCCTAGTGTAATTAAAGTTCTCCAAGATCAGCTCACTAGAATTCAGAACCCACACAAATTTCCTAAATTAGCCAATTTCTGCTTCATTTGTATTTTTCATCTAATTAAATCCTACAAATTAAAAAGGATAAAAAAATGTTTATGATAAACATAAAAAATAACTAGAAAAGATTAAGATAGAAAAATAATTTATATAAAATTAGGCATTTATCAAATCCCCCCACACTTAACTTGGAGGAATGCCGGGTTAAAATTTGGGAACCATCCGATGGTTTGTTAGATTTTGCGGACTTCAAACGTAGATCTAGGATTTTTGACACCTATTTTGAAAAATCTAAAGGTAATTTTGGATAGATATTAGTAAAGGAAAGGAAAGTAAGGGTTTTTAAAGGAAAGGATGCATCTTTTTGTTGTTTGGATAATTAAAATGTGTTAGGAAAGGAAAGGAATGTTAGCTTTAATCATTTGGTTAAAAAGGTGGAAAGGAAAGGAAAGGAAAGGAAAGGAAAGGAAAGGAAAAGATGCATTTTAATAAATATTTTCATTTATGCCTTTGAAAAAAAAATACCAATATAAATTCATCAAATTATAAAAAATAAAATAAACATTATATTAAAAATATGACTAAATATAAAAGAAATACTACAATTTCCAATTTCAATTATGTGAACTATAGAAGTCTACAAATGAAATAATTATATTTTGTAATTTTTACTTGTAATTTGATGAATGTGAAATGGGTAGTAGGAACATTTCATATTTAAATAATTTTTACTTTCCTTTGCCGTGCTTTTCCCTCAATTTCAAGCATTGGAAAAATGGCTGTTCATATATACGGCTCTGTTTGTTGGTTGGACCGGTTCAATGGCTCTATATGAATTAGCCATTTTTTATCCCTCCGATCCCGTTCTTGATCCAATGTGGAGACAAGGTATGTTCGTTATACCCTTCATGACTCGTTTAGGAATAACCAATTCATGGGGCGGTTGGAGTATTAGAGGGGTGACTGTAACAAATCTGGGTATTTGGAGTTATTAAGGTGTGGCCGAAGTACATATTGTGTTTTCTGGCTTGTTCTTCTTGGCAGCTATCTGGCATTGGGTATATTGGGATCTACCAATTTTTTGTGATGAAAGCATAGGAAAACCTTCTTTGGATTTGCCCAAGATTTTTGGAATTCATTTATTTGAGTGGCTTGCTTTGGCTTTGGCGCATTTCATGTAGCAGGATTGTATGGTCCTGGAATATGGATGTCCGACCTTTATGGACTAACTGGCAAGGTACAACCTATAAATCCAGCATGGGGCGTGGAAGGTTTTGATGAGGCGTATTTAGTGCCCTTTCTTTCCTTTACTAAAATTAAAATATTATCCAAACAAGGGAGGGTTTTCCTCTTTCCTCATCATTACTTTCCCTTCCATACCCTCATCCAAACATAGTTTAAGTTGATTTCGGGGTTTAGATGTGGAAAGGAAGATTTGCAGGGAAGTTTTAAAGTTTCTAGGCTTCATTGGTGGTGATGATTGATGATAATGAAAGGGTTGATGGCGGACAATCATCAAAATTTGAAAAACTATAGAACAATGGCGGTGGTCGGATTTGGAGAAGGAAGAAACTTTTTTTCTCTGTTTTGGTAAAGAATGGAACAATGGCGGACTCATGTTGGCTGGACCTATATGTTGTGCTAATTTTTCCCCCCATTTTTTTTTTCTATTTAATTGATTTTTTATTAATAATTTTTAATTCATTTGATTATTTTTAATTTATTTAATCGATTTCTTTTATTTTTTAATTTATAGTTTTATTTTATTTATTTTCTTAGCTTTCTTTGATTTATTAAATGTTTTGTATATATTTTTCATTTATTTGATTTTTAATTTGATTTTTGATTTTTTTATCTTTTAGTTGCGTAATAGATTGTGTATTTATCCTTTAAATTTATTTATTTTTCTTGTTAATTAAAATTTTATTGGAATATTAATATAATAAATAATAATAACAATCAAAAAGATTTAGAAGATTGGAATTTTAAAATAAAAATTAATTAATTTACACAATATTTTCTTCCTTTTTCATAATCTAGAATAAGTTTAAAATTGGAAATAAATGGTGATCTTTCCAATGACAGATTTCAAAGGCGATCACAAATGATCGATTTCATAAGAGATTTGTATGTGAAAGATTTTCCTAAATTCTGGTAGCATGATGAAGAGTTTAGGAGAAAATTTCGATATCAATGGTCAAAATTTATTCTCAATTAATAGTAAATTACAAAAATATAATAATTTAAATTTAGGTTTAGAACTCATAAATCTTCCTTTTTCTCGTAAAATAATAAATCCGATGGCGAAGTCTCTTCCAAAAAAAAAAAAAAAGAACAAAATAAAAGGTGTCTTTTGAATACCTTTTAGGTGAGGAGTTATCTTTTTAAGTTCCGTCAGCATGATGGAGAATACTGTAAAGAGATTTTCAATATTTAAATATTTAATAAATCATGTTCGAGAAATAAAACCATTTAGTTAAAGACCTATCTAGGATAACACAACTAATTATAAGACCATCTAGTTAAAGACCAATTTAGGATAACACAACTAATTAGGTGCCATCCTTTAGATGGGTAACTGTATATCTTTATTAAGTGCCTTCATCAAGCTTAGGATTTCTCTAAAAAGGGTAGATTCATTTAGGTGACCTATGATACTTAGTGATATAGATTGGCGGTGCTTCCATTTTGATTGGTGGTGATTCCATTTCATGTCAAGCAGTCGAATTTTTGGATTTGCACATTATGACAAGTGTTAAGCTCTTAAGCAAATTGATGGATGAAAAGTTCGAGTACCTAATTGCAATTTTTAGACTTAAGGTGCAAATCAAGATTTTGACTATAGTTCAAGAACCAAATGTTTAATTTACCCAAATTAATGCTAAGATAGCATTGGGATAACTAAAAATAATCTGAGATGTTAAACCTCAATATAAACACATTATACAAAATATAACACTGGATCTATAAAATGTTCAATTGAGCACCATAAATACAATAAATTAGGAAAACAAAATCTTAAATAGGTTAATCCCTTGATTAGCCTCTGAGGATTCTGCATCATTCACCTACGCTCAAAACTTCTTTTAACTATTTTCTCTCCAGACCTCTCTGTATCTAGCTAGTAATAAATAGGTTAATCCCTTGATTAGCCTCTGAGGATTCTGCATCATTCACCTACGCTCAAAACTTCTTTTAACTATTTTCTCTCCAGACCTCTCTGTATCTACCTATTTGTTTACTAGCTCTGTGTCAGTATTGGTTTTGCTCCTTGATATTACCTTTTCTTCTATAGCAAGACTTTATTGAGCACAGGTTTACTGCATTTGGGCAGTTCCACTTCCCATCACTATTACATCTCTTAAGTCAGCATTATCTCCTGCACGTTTGCTCCCCACCTCCTTTATTTCCTCACTTGCCACAGGCGTCAAGTATATTAAGGCTTTTGCTTTTTTCTTAATCTCTGAATATCTATCCTTCCTGCTTTTACTCAGTTGTGACACTACTTTTTCCTTTTGTGAGAACTCTACATATTTAAACAAATAGCTAAACTGTTTATTTAGTGATGAACGTCTCTCCAGAAGAGATTTAAACACTCAAAACTAAAAATAGGCTTGAAGATGAATGTTCAATAATGTTGACTAAATAGATTTATTTACTCTAAATAAGACTAGATTTCATTATGCAAGTTAGAAATGACATTAACTCTAGTGGAGGTTTATGTTATAACGAAGGAATAATTCATTAAAGAAGCAATATGCTTCATGCGGAAATCAATTGAAGAGATAATGAAAAGATAATGACAGAATAAAATCTTAGGAAATTTAAGAGTAGCATTGCTTACAAATATCAAATAAAAGTATTCAAGAATAAGAATATTCGCTACTTGGCCTTATTGGCATAGTGGACAAAATAGTTATGCAAGTAAGCAGGAAAATTAGACATCTCTAAAACACCAATTTTTGCAAAGCCATTATTTATGGTTATCATATTATCACTAAAGCATAATTCTCAATGTTCAAAACTGCTGCAGAGATTGTTAAAGGCAAATAGTAATCAAAGGTCATTAATTACCCATAAAATGTATTATATTCCACGAAAGTTTCATTAAATGACTAATATACAAGTTATTTAAATGGCAACAACATTGAGGTAGAATGATGAATGTAAAGAGTGCTGGATGGTCTTTGGTCACGAACCAAACAAACTTAATATCTGTAACAAAGTTGCAATGGCATCGTATGGTAGTTGGGCTGGTAAAGCTACCTGAATTCGAAGCATTCACCTAAAAAAACTTCACCCGTTCTGATTTGACCTAGAAAAGTTGAGAATCTAAACTGAAAATTACCTATACTAAAAAATGACTCGAATCCAAAATGACTTAAGCATGAAACAGCCCAAAAAACTAAATTTAGACTATCAAAACATAATGAGTATAGCTTTATTCTACTTCTATATGGATTAATTAGCTTATTCTTGTTGTAGCATTTTAATTCTTTCATCGTTTTTCTAATAATTTATGTTTATGCTTTTCTTACCTTTTCTGATGTGTTTTACTTTTTCTTCTGCATTATGATAACTTTTCAAAAGTAAAAGCTAAATTATAATGGCGTCTAAGTCTGTGACTTTATATCTGTGTCATTGGGACGCTTAACTTTTCTTTTGCTTCTTTCTGTTTCTCATTGCTAATATATATATATGGACTTGCAATTAACTTTAAAAATATTATTATGCTTTGAATGCAGAATCGGATGGCAAAACTTGAAGAGAAACTAGCAATAATTAATATGCCACATGATCTGAATTCACAAACATACTGAAGAAGAATTCAGGAAAAGTCTGGTTTTTTTTTTTTTTTGTACTTCCAGGTTAGACTTCTCTTCTTCATTTCTGTTTAGTTTTTAAATATTTTCCTAAATTATAACTTAAATGAATTTGTATGTTCTTATTTGAAAACTTCAAGTACTTGAGGTTTCTGCATAGTGATTCTCTTGCTTAATCTTTATAGATTTGATGCCTTTCTCAGAAACATATTGAAAAGATATATATATATATATATTATACTATATATATTATAACAATTTAGTTCCCACTGCAATATTGGATTTTTCTTGCTAGTTCTTGACCTTTTATGCCAAGCTGCTTTTATTGCGTCATACTCACTAGTCTACTGGCTCTACATATGTTAAATGTCTGATAAATGGATGGCTTCCTAAGATCAGGAATGTAGAATTCAAAGTGTTGATTGCTGATACATTTTGCTGAGAAGCACTAAATATCACCTTAATTTTTTTTTTTTTTTTTATTATTTGTATTACCATTGTGGTAATCACTGAGGAAATTATTTTCATCTTACTTCAGGAATTTAAATAACTATATGGAAGCATACATGCTCATTGTCTTAAGGAACTGCATTGATGCTGGGCATCTGCTCATGTTCACAATGATCTATGACCCCCCCCCTCAAATATACCAATCTTGTTCAACCTCTGTAAAACCAATCAGCCAGCCATTGCCAGTGGTTAGTAGCTGTTATATGCGTCATTTGCACAAATATTTATATGCAGTTGAGTTGGCTGGCTGACATTCTGCAAGCTCCTTTATAGCTGAACACAATGAGACAAAAACAATGGTAGATATTGTGTATGTTATGTTTGGCAATGTCACGCGGGCATCATACGACAGAATTTGTAAATCGAAATTTATCGACGAACTGTAAATTAGCTAGTTTGAATCTTTTTCCATTTTTTTTTGAAAAAAATAACATTTATAATTTGATAGAAAATAATGAATGAGAAATGAAGTATTCAATTAAATATTAGCTAGTTTGAATTTCTGCCTACTTCAGTTTTGAGTTGTGGAGTTTATGTAGAAGCAGGATAAAGAAGGTTATTTCGGAGGGGAAGCAAAGCAAAGAAAAGAGAATATTTGGTCCGTGTTTGAATGATTAATGGAGAAAATTCCAGTACCGTGGTAAAAGTACATGATGATGTTTTGTGTGTAATATACTGAATATACTTCGGCTCCGATGTAACTTTGGGTTTGGTTTCTTTTGATTCAACTCATTTTTTATTTCGGATCATTGAATTTAGATTGTTTTGGATTAGAATTGTTATAATCAAATTGGTTTGCATTTATTATAATAAAATTAATTTGTATCATATTTAAGTTTGAGTTGTTCAAGTTGGTTTATCGGATCACGAAAGTTGTTTGTTATCATTCCAACTTGGAAGGAATTTTGTTTTTTTTGTTTTTTTTTTTTTTTTTTTTGCATTAGAGCGATAAATAGTCATCTCTCCTATTTTCTTTCTTGGACTTTTTTTTTGTTACAAAGCACACTCAATTTAATTTCTTTCCACTTGTTCACTCCTTTGTTTTCAGTATTTCACTTTTTCACTCAAATATACCCTAGTTGGTATTATGGTAAAAAAAATTAATTTGTAGTCCTAAAATAGATAATAATTTAAAAAGGTGAAAACCTTTTTGTTTATTGCAGATTTTGTGATGCAAGTGCAGGTATTGCTTCTACGGGGAATTGTATTAAATTTATTCATTACTAAAATTAAAATTAAAACAACATAATCTTATTGAAACAACCAATCAAAATTTGTTGAACTAACCATAGAAAAGGAAATAGCAAATAAAGAAGATAAATTGAAACTTAAATTAATTAATGGAGAAAAGCTTAGGTTATAATTTTTTACAACACTTCATTTAAATCTCTATTGCCCTCTTGACTAATGATAATAAATTGTTAACATGGAGTTCTAATTTATTTATAACTATCATTTGATTGTCTTATAAAACTATCCCTCTTAACCAATTCTCTATATATCCAATTAAGAGAAGCTCATTATGCTTAAGACTCTAAATTGACAACACATTACATATAAATCCATTTTGATTTCACATGTAAATCAATTCATCATATTAATTGAATATGAAACATATGTTATTCAATCTATATCCAAATTGACCTAATCAATTTAATTAGCAACCAAGCAACTAGATCTAAGAAGCTCAAAAGTGAATAAATAACTCAAATATCATTAAAATTAAAAGTGTAAAATATTTAAATTACATGCAAAGTTATGTTGCTCTTAGATAAATCGAATTAGTTCATGTTTACTAAAAAGACATTAAAAAAAAAAGAGTTTAAGATTATAAATAATACGAAAGATAAAAAGGGTGAAAGAAAAGAGAAAACTAAGATTTGATAGGTTTTTAGGCTTCAAGCTTTTTTGAATCTCTCTTTTCCTCTTGCAAAATTTGGTGGCTGTTTTATTCTTAGAAAAGCTAGGTTTTGGAAAGTCTAAAAGGTCTAACGTAAGTAATAAAAAATTCTATTTATAAAGTGCCAAAGCATATAAGAAAAACTTCTTGGGTATTCAGGTGGTGTTGAGGCATTAGCTTCTTCGCCATGAGGTCTTATGGTGTTGCTGGCATTATAATTCTAGCTTCTGGCAATGTGGCCTTAGACCTTTTTTTTTTCGATTGCCACCTTTTTGATGTTTTGTTGCACCTTGATAGCTCTTTTGCATTTTGGACCAACAAAAATACAAAAACACTAAATTACAATATAATAAAATATGTTTGAATTTAAATTAATTTTTATTTAATTCTTAAATGTCTTATTTATAAAATGCAAAAACATAAAAGATAAAAATTCTAAGTTAAGGAATATTGAGTTGGTGCCATGGTGCTAGTTTATCTACCATGATGAGGATATCTTATGGTGTTGTTGGTGCTACAACTCTAGCTTCTAGTGCTAGAACACCAGACCTCAACCTACAGTTTATGGCTACCTTTTTTCATTGTTTCTCACCTCAAAAAGCTCCTTTGCATTTTGGATATACAAAAATGGTAAAACATTCAATTATTGTGTAATATAATTATAAAGAAAATAAATTAATTTAATTTAACTTTAATCCATAAAATTTGAAAAAATAACTCTATTGTATATTATTACCTTTCAAACTGAGAATATCTTTCTCTCATCTCACATTTTTGTGGATGTAAAGCTTCAATGCCAATCAAATAGATTTGGCAAGAACTAAAATGTCCATGTAACCGTGCTTATTATTAATGATTGATTTTGAAAGGCAATGTATATACACATGGAGTTAATTACTTACTCAAGATTAAGATAATTACAAAATGAACATCAAAATTGAACTAATCTATGTAAACATACTTATTAATGGACTAATTACACTTTGGTCCACTAATATATCACCACCTCTACGTAATGTATCTATGTCTTGACTTAAGAGTCAAACCACTCTACATCACCAAGACAAGCCATCTCCTTTATTGGATTTAGATGACATAATAATTTTAAGATGAGTTAATTGCCACATTAACCTTATAGACTATGGACTATCAATTTAGACGACTCAACTTAGAGTGTTGTCTTTCCATATAAAGTCCTATTGTATGCAACATTTTAATAGTATGAACACAAGTAGTCATGAGCCTTCTTTGCTTACATTTACTTTAACATGTAAATCTAAATTATGATGGAATAGTAATGATATAATGATAATTTGAATATGTATATAAATAATCAATTTAATTTAATGAAATACATCAAAATGTCTTTCATCTTTAGCATTCTTAATGTGTAAACCAATGAATATAGTGGCTAAAAATGGGTATTCTTACTTTATTACCTTTACCGATGATTACTCAAGGTATGAGCATGTGTACTTAATGATGTACAAGTTTGAAGCTTTTGAAAAGTTCAAAGAGTATAGCGTTATAGTAAAGAAAAAAATTGGCAAGAGTATTCTAGATCTTAGATTTGACTAAGAATGGGATTCTATCACAATGGACTCCATCGAAACATCATAACGCAATGGACTACCTAAAAGAAAAAAAACCAAACTTTCTCAGACATGGTTTATTCCATGATGTATAAAGCTGACCTTCCAATATCCTTTTGGTGATATGCCTTAGAAACTACTGCTCATCTTCTAAATAAGGTTTCATCCAAATTTGTTGATAAGACACCATATGAGATATGGAAAGACAAAAAAGCGAAATTTGTATTACACAAAAATTTGGGGATGCATTACTTATGTAAAGCATGCAGCAACTAATAAGCTTAGAACAAGGTCAGTCAGATGTGAGTTTTTAGGGTATCTTAAAGAAACTACTGGATACTATTTTTATAATCCTAATGAGCAAAAGGTGCTTGTCTCAAAACATGAACACTTTCAAGAGAAAAAGTTTCTACTTGAAGTGTCTAATAAGAGTAAAAGTGAAGTACAAGAACCATAAACAAACATTCTTATGGAACCTGAGCCAACAGTTGAAGCATCATGTGCTTAATTTGAAGCTAAAGAAACATAACTACTTATCAATCTAGTAATCAGGCAAGCTCCAAAGAGGTATAGATTTCTCATGGATTAAGATGACTTACATTGTGATATTGAGCCTACCAATTTTGAGGAAGCAATGTCTGGCATTGATTCTAATAAATGGCTTGAAACCATGAGATTTAAAATGGATTCCATAGAAATCAATCAAGTATAGACTTTGGTTCACCCACACGAAGGGATAAAACCCATAAGGTTGCAGTGTCCTTAAGAAAAAGACTGATATAGATGGCAATGAATAGATATATAAGGCTAGATTGGTGGCAAAAGGTTATAATCAAGTAAAAGGCATTGATTATGAGAAAAGTTTTACACCGGTTGCCATGGTAAAATATATTCGGATTATGCTTGCTATAATAACTATATCTAATAATTATTAGATATGGCATATGAATGTAAAAATACATTGCTGAACAATAATTTGTAAGAAGTGTACATGACACAACCTGATGGTTTTAAATCCATGTCAAATCCAAATCAAGAATGTAGACTAAGAAAGTCTATATATGGGCTAAAGCAAGCTTAATAGAGTTGGAATATCGAATTTGATGAAGCAATTAAAGAATTTGGCTTTATAAAGAATTTCGATAATCTGTGTGCTTGTAAAAAGATGAAAAGGCAAGCTATTATTTTCTTGGTGCTATATGTTGATGACATATTGCTTATAGGAAATGAGATACCAATGCTATAGGCCCCCAAGGTTTGGCTGTGTAGATAATTCTCCATGAAGGATTTGGCAGTTGGGATTTATGATCTATAAAAATATATTAAAAAGGCTGTTTAGCTTATCCCAATCCACTTTCATAGGTAGAGTGCTAAAGAGGTTTGGCATGGAAGAACTTTAAAGAGGAAACCTACCTATGGTGCATGGTATACATTAACTCGAAAGAGTTATGTCCTAAGACATTGATGGAAGAACACGTAAGGAGTGGTTAAACTTCTTGTTTAGGATTGTATTGATGCTAGCTTCTAATATAATTGGGTTGATGGCAAATTTCAAAGTAGTTTTGTATTTGCCTTTAATGGTACTATAGTCAGTTGGAAAGGTACCAAACATGAAAAGACTATAGACTTAGCAACTTTAAGCCACATCCCCATGTATAAGGCCACGTTAGAAGAAGTTTGGATGGATAAGTTTGACGAACTTAAGGTAGATCCAAGTATTATTGCTTGATAATAATGGTGCCATAGCCTAAGCTAAGGAAACATGTTCTTATAAAAAATCAACACGTGTTACAATTATATCACATCATTAGAGACATTATGCAGAGACAAGTATGGAACAAGTATCCACCAAAGAGAACTTAGTTGATCTTTTCACTAACATTCTATCCCAACAAAAACATGATCATCATATGGAGGGTATAAGACTTAGACATATAAGTGATTGGCTTTAATGCTAGTGGGAGATTATTAGTGTAAGCCTTCCAAGCCAATTGTTGTGGCTTCTTAGGTATTATCATTTAGTGATTTCATGTAATCAAGCATTATATTTAATTAACGTTATGAAGGCATTGCTTTATCCAAAAGATGTAATTATATAACTTTTATAAATAACTTATGTAGATAAAGCCCATGAAACATATTGGCCTTGCAAAGGAATTGTAAAGAGTTACAATTATGAGATCACTATGCATCAAAGTCTTGTTTTTTAAAAATGTTCTTGGTCATCATATTGTCAAGACAAGGTATTGATAATGCATAAAGACTAGCATATATAAGTCTCCATGCATAAGATGCATGTAACTAATCTAATAAGTTAAAGTATAGAGATACTTAGGGATATTATATGGATGCTTATTATGGTAATAAGTTCATTGAACATGACCTGTTATGAGAGTTCTATTTGGTATTTCACTTAAGTTTCTATAGAAATAATCTTATGTTTTGGCAGTGTAAGTGATCTTTAGACTTATGACACAAGATCATCTCATATAAAGAGTGTCATGCTTTGATTTCATCATGGATGGGTCCATAATATACGATAAAGTGGTTTTGGGTATGGCATAAATCATATGGTAGGTGAATGAGTGGTCCAAAAAGGATTCATCACCCCAAGTGATAAGAGGGGACATATCATACATGCATCTAGCCCTTCTTAACTCCAAGTCCTTAGCCAAGCAATATTAATTATGTAGTTAACACATAAGGTTTACATACTAATATAAATGGGCTAAGAGTAGGCACTAAACCATGCTCTTGCTAATTCTAGGGTATATGATGAAAATATATTTATTGCATTAAGATACTGAACATTAAAGGGCTTGTTAAAACCATTTTGACACTCCCTACATGTTGGTTGGCCATGTTGCATTGCTGGATGCCAATCTTGTCTATAAATATAAAATATTCTTAATTGGGCTATTTTATATTTATTGCCAATATGATGGGGCCTAATGGCTCACACACATAAGGGTGATTAGAAGAAATTAAATTAAGATTGGGTTTATAAGTCTAATACAAGTAATGGTTACTTAGATAGGCCTAATTTGAATAAGTTCACATAGGCTAAGGGCAAAATTTTGATTTCTCAAAATTAAAATTTTAAACCTTGGGCTATTTAAGCTTATGATTGCTATCCCATATGTATGAGATTACACTCCAAAATTTAGACAAGAGGACCCCAAAAAGGAGTTGGCAATATCTCTCCCTTAACATTGCAAGATATTGCGCAATCTCCATTAAAACAAGAAAAAAATTAGTTTTCTTCTTCATTTGACTGTTGAATCCAGATCTTCTTATGCCAAGGGAAGATTTATTGAAATCTAAGTTGCTAGCATGGCTCTTGGCAACATAATCTCATTTTTATTGAAGGTTTTCTGAGTTACCTACGTAGATAAATTTTAAAGGTTGAATGCTTAGATAGCTTTGGTTTTTTTTTTTTTTTTTTTGTAATTGGGTCATGGAATTGTTGAAAAACTTCTTAAGATTAAGGTATGTCTAAATCTTGAATAGATCTTTATGTTTCTTGATCTTAAAGATTAGTCAAGTTCTTGCAAGATAATCTTATTTATGAGTCTTGGATTAGTTTTTTTGTTTCGTATTCGTTGTGTTCTTTATGATTTAAATTAGAAAAGTTTTGTAATTTGATTATTTGCTACCCTAAGACTTCTTACCATTGGCCTTCTATATACACTTCGCATTAAGCAAAAATTCCATTCTCATATCTCCGATTCCATAATTTCAAAAACCCTTCCAAAATCTCTGATTTCGCTTATCTCTATGCTCAAAAATCCCCTCCATAGATATCATAACCTTAAATTCTTTCTTTTCAATCTTTTCTTGCTAATCCTTAGCAAAGAGAGGAAAGAAAGTGAGCTCAAAGGACAAAGCTAGGAGTTAAAGTTTCTCGATATATTTTTCATCTTTTCTCTATTTTTAATTTTATTTTTCTTCATTTTCATCATCTTTGTAAACATCCATATTACCATGACCTTGTTAGAACTTTCATGCATCATTGTGGCATTGGTTGTGGTAGTTTTAGAATTTTGGTGATTTTCTTAATGCCTTGATATTTTTCAATTGATCAAAAATGCAATATCTCATTTTGGTAACAAAACAACCACCGTTCATGCATTTTTTCTTTGTTTTTGTCATCTCTACATATTCATTTTATGTATAAACGTTCATTCTAGCATGCTTTGATCTTTACTATGCTTTTGAATGCATTTTCACTATGATTCCTTTATTGAAATGAATAGATAATTTACTATTTTAGATGTTTGCTCGTGTTTGATATTTATGCTAACTTTAGTTCATCATATGTCTGTTAAAATGCCTCTATGATGTTTGCTAAAATCTATTTAAAATAAAACCTAAGCTAAGTTCATGCTAACCTTAATCAATGAGGATTAGCATGGATTTAATGTTTTCAATATATTGGTCCTCCAGTCTTGTGGATATCTCAAGCATAAATGTTTAGACTTATGGTCTCACTTAGAGAAATTTATTCTATTTTTAAGCTCTACAAACTCCAAAAATGTTTTCAACTATTTGGCTAACGTCTTGTTTTGAGCCTTTTGCTGTGACGTAATGGCATGGATGGTGTAGGTTTTTTCTGAGAAACCAACATTTATTCTTTACGACCCTTGAAATTGTAGGTTTTGTCCAAAATTTATTCTTTATGACCTTTAAAATGGTGATTTTTTTCACCTAAACTTGCAACCATTTATATATGACTGAAAAGGTCTTAAAAACATTTAGTCTACCTTGAGAAAATCTACTTTCAATGGGTGGCTGCTAAGTTCATGGTTTCTAATATTTTAAAATTGTCCAAGAAGGCTCAAAAATAGAATAACTATAGGTTTGGCTAACTATTTCAAGGGTCGTAAAGAATAAATATTGGATAAAAAAAGACTAATACCAAGGTAAGAAATTAGCTTTTAACTTTATACTTGTAAAATTTTGAAATTTACTTCTACAAATGTTATCACGATCAAATTTTCTATTTTTAAAAATTTTTTGAGAATTTTTCGTAAAATTTAAGATTTGACTCTGGTATAATTTTACCGATACTCATGCAGCATTTATGCCGATACTCAGTCAAAAAATAAAAATTATTCAAGGCAAAATTTTTGTTAGCTTTTTTATCATGAGATATCAAGTTGTCAATTTTGGGACGTAAATTTGAATTTTTCACAGTACTGCTACTATCTTACTTGTGAAATGTTTTCTAGCAAAATTGTTTCAGAATTCACTTTTCATCTTTATTACTTTTATAAATTAATATTTTTTAATGTGTTCGATGAAATTTATTTTTTAAAGATTTGAATATATTTTTGGAATTTTCAAGTTTCCAAGATATAGATTTTTTTTATTTCATAAATATTTTTCAGAGGATATTTTTGAGTTTATAATTTTTAAAATTCTTCAAATATTTTCACTAAATTCATATTAAATCAGTGAAAATTCAATTTATTTTATGAGTTTTGAATTTTTTTTCAAATAATTGCTTATAAAATTTTATGAGTTTAGAATTTTAATTGCTTTTTTTTTAGAAAATAAAATTTCTCAAAATTTCCTTTTTGAATTTTTACATGAAAATTTTATTGATTTAATTTCTAATGGTCTAAAATTTATTTTCTTCATTTCGTGGGCCTTAAAACCCATAAAATTTTCTAATAGGCCTAATAAGCCCATTAATTTTTTGAAAAGCCCATTGAGCCTATTTTTATTTTCTAACAAGCCCAAGAAATTTATTTTGAT
The DNA here is from genome assembly GCA_038381775.1 of Adansonia rubrostipa. NCBI lineage: Eukaryota > Viridiplantae > Streptophyta > Magnoliopsida > Malvales > Malvaceae > Adansonia > Adansonia rubrostipa. Next base: position 89,265 of record JBBYHM010382470.1, read on the forward strand.
TAACTTTTAATTAAATTTATTACATGATTTTATTATTTGAATATATAATTTTTAATTTGTCACAATTTAGTCCCTATAACTTGTTTTTATTCAAATTAAAATTTTTAGATCTCTCATATTTCTAGATGATGATGTTATGCATGAAATCATCATGCAAAATGAAAAATTCATTAAATGAATCTTATCAAAAATGAAAAAAAATAAAAAATTTAAAAAATAAAAGAAAATAGCCAGAAGCAATACGGCCAAGGCGTTTCCTATACCCCTTGGCTAACTTCCATGTCCCTATATATAGGGGATGGTTTTTTCATTTTGGTTTTTAGCTTGACATGAGAAAAACACTAAAAAATTGAAAATTCTTAAGTTTTAAAGCTTTTAAGGTAATTTTTTCTTGCAAAAATTTTAATTTTTGTTTATTTTATGTTTGATTCTTTATTCCAGTCAGCTTTACGACTACTTAAGTTCATGGATTTTGATCCATGTTGAAAGGCCAAGTAAGAAAGCTATGATTGATTTTGTTGTTAAATTTGATTTTTGCTAGAAATAGTTTGATTTTAAACAAATTAATTCATGTTTGTTGGTAAAAATAATATTATTTTCATGTATATATTTTTATATTATTCAATATGATTTATTCATGAAAATACATGATGATTAAAATTGTTTTACTTGATATATATGCTGGCTGAATATGTTTGTGACCTTTGATGAAATATTATTTCATGGTTTTATGAAATTTAGGACTATTTTATAATGTGTGAAACTTGCACAGGTCTAAAAAATTTTTTTTCAAAATTTTCAAGATCTTAAAAGAGTGATTCCAGGCTTGGCTGAATTTAATGTTGATGTTTTTGTTATGTTTTAATTCTTTAGGCTATTTTGTAATTACAGGAAAATAGAAACTAAATTGTAAAAATTGAAAATTTTTTTCTATGGCCATCTAAGCTTGGCTAGATCATATAGGCACCTTTATGAGTGTTTGCATGCTTATTCTAATATGTACTAATATGTTTTATGCATTTTCCATCATTTTGGGTTTATTTTGTAATTTTAGAGAATTAAAGGACTTATCTATAGAATTAAAAAAAATTTATTCTAAGGCCATAGGTGCTTGGCCAAATTGATTATGTAATTTTTTGTATGTGTTCCATGTTGACTTGGACATGTTTAATATTTGATTTTGTGTTTTATTTCATATGAGGACTAAATTGTAAAAATAAAAAAGTTTTGTTTTAAGGCTTATCTAGTTTGGACAAATCACTTGTAGACCTATATGGTTATTTTTTGTATTTTTTTTTGCATGTTTAAATATGTTTTATATACTTTTAACCTTTTTGAAGTGTTTTTGAAATTTTAAAAAAATTTAGAGGCTAATTTGTAAATTTAAAAAATTACTCTAAGGCCATAAGTGATTGGCTGAATGTTTCTTATGATTTTTGTATGATTTAAATGATTGTTTGTGATGTATTTTGTATTTAATTATGAGTTTATTTTGTGTTTGGACTGAATTACAAAGCTTGAAAATTTTAAGGATCATTTAGAGAAACTTAATATTTTAGAGTTAATAAAATATTTGTGACATTTTAAGAATATTTCTAACATTCCTCTAGTCTTCTAAAGGGGTGTAAAAGATATTAAAAATTTTCATATTCCTCTATTTTTCCTGTGAGGTACAAAATGCAATTTTCAAAGATTATAGACTTATTAGCAACTTTTGCATTTTAGGTAAATCTAGATGTTTAAGTTACAGATGGAGGGTATAATTGTCATTTCATATCATTTTAAGTCTTTTAAGGTTATCGAGATATTTTTATGTCAGAGGTATACCTTAAGGGCATTTTAGTAATTTATCATAGAATTGAGTTTTTTATTGTCATCAAGATAGTTATATGTCGAAGGTGCATAACAGGGATAGGTTCATCTTTTTATAAAGTTTGTGAGTTCATTAAGGTACCGGGATACTTTATGGTCGAAGGTACACCTTATGGCATTTTAGTAATTTACCTTAGAATCAAGTCTTTTATGGTCATCGTCATACATGTATGTTGAAGATGCATAGTGGGGATAGGTTCAATTTTTTATAAAGTTGTCGAGTCCATTAAGGTACCAGGATGCTTTTTTGTCAAAGGTACACCTTAAAGGCATTTTAGTAATTTATGTTAGAATCGAGTCTTTTATGGTCACTAGGATACTTCTATGTCGAAGGTGCATAATAAAGATATGGTTGTCCTTTTATAATGTTGCTGAGTCCATAGGGTACAAGGATATTTCTATGTCAAAGTTACAACTTAGAGTTATTTTAGTAATTAACCTTAAAACCAAGTTTTTTATGGTCACCGAGATACTTATATGCCAAAGGTGCATAATATGGATAGGTTTATCTTTTTAAAAAGTTGTCAAGTCTTTTAGGGTACTAGGATATTTCCATGTCGAAGGTACACCTTAAGGGCATTTTAATAATTTACGTTAGAACTATGTCCTCTATGGTCACCAGGACACTTATATGTCGAAAGTGCATAATGGGGATAGGTTTTCCTTTTATAAAGTTATGAGTCCATTAGGGTACCAAGATATATCTATGTTGAAGGTATATCTTTGGGGTATTTTAGTAATTTTTTAAAATTGAGTCTTATGTAATCATCAGGATACTTATATGTCGAAGGTATATAGTAGGAATAGGTTCATTTGGTTTTGATGTCACCAAGTGCTTTAGGGTCACGGGGATAATTGTATGTCAAAAGTGTATTTTAGGGGATGTATTGGTCATTTTGACCACATTTGGATGCTTAGAGTCGAGTTTAGTACATTCCTTCTAAATCGAGTCTTAGGGTGAACTTTATTTTTATTATTAATATTGTTAATAAAATTGGAGTTTTTAAATCAAGTCAATGTCTTCAATGTTAAAATAGTACATAAAATTTCTCCCTGCATGTGAGAGAGGTTTTACGGATTATTTTAATAATAAGATATTCTTTCAAGAATAGGGAAATCAGGATTTTAAATCTTCTGTGTTCCTTCGATTCTCCCATGAGGTGTAAAAGATATTTTGATTTTTGAAACCTTTTGTATTTCTCTAGCTCTTTAATGGGATATAAAAGAGAATGATAAAAATTTTGATGTTCTTCTGGTCTCTTAGAAGGGTGTGAAAGATATATTGATTTTTAAAAGTATTAAGCACCCAATTTTCTCATTCAGAATAATAAATTTGCTTCATAAAATTTTATTTTTATAAATAGGAATTATGATTAAACATCGAATATTGAGACTAAATAAAAATTTTTATTTTTATAAATGAGAATTATAATTAAATATCATGTTAACACATGATTAATAAGGTATTGATTGCTAGGCATAATGAGAAGGTCAATCCTTACTTACGATTGTAACCAACTCCTAAACCTTTGCTTGCGATCTCTAGTATTTTTGCAGATCTCAGAGTTTGTTTTTAAGAGTTTTGTAACCCTCAAAATAAGAACTATGGTAGATGACCAGTCTCACCTGGCCCAAACAAATTAGTGGCGACTCAAAGATAAATAGTCATTTAGGTTACGTCGAGTGAGTGGATCATCTCGAAACTCAGTTCTTAGACATAATAAACAAAAAAATAATATTAACAATGATATGGGCCCCTAAAACTAAAAGAACAATGACATATAGATATATATATATATATATATATAAAGGAATGAGGGCACACCTACCACTTTAAGTTAGACTAGTCAAGATTCATATTTAAGCCATGTTGCAATAGTTGGCCCATTCTCTGGGATTTGGATTGATTCATTACAACATTCATAAGTTCGACACTTTGGCACACTAAACTTATACCTAAAGAAACCCAGTTTTGGTATTGACAGCATGATGATGCTAACTTGAAAAATGATTTTCCAACCCTAAGTGATTCTTTTGGATTTTTTCAACATTTTTCCTTCAAAAGGCTTCAAATTACCTTTTCAAAAATACCTTGTCTGACTGTTGATCATTTTTTTAACCTTTACTACCCAGAGCCCCTAGATGATCGAGCAATTTTGACCAATCAAACAGTTTCCTTACATTTTTTAAAAATATTTTTCTTAAAAATTTCTTGAAATTCCCTTTTCAAAAAGGTATCATTTTTTGTTTAACAATTCCAAATGAATTTGGATCAATTTTTTGAAATATGTTGCTCCCCTTTTCCTACATGTATTGTCAGTGCTAAATCAAACTCGACTTTCAAAATTAATTCCACCTAAAAAGTGATTTTCTAGATTATAGAACATTTTTACACTACCCTTGCTGAGTTACTTTTCCAATGGCATCTTGCTCACTGCCCAAAACCTTCTTACCAGCTTGGAATAAATTCGAGAAAGTGGGTAACATGATGTTGTACTTTATTTTTGGACTTAAGAAAAATTAAATGAATTTTCCCAAACCACCTCTTCAAGTCATTCAAATGCCTTGAAGTGTATTTGATAAGTTCCCTATGGAGTCGTGTCACAACAAGGGTTCTACTGGGCTTAGATCAAGGCCTAAACAATTTTCAAAATTAATTTTATTTCCTATTTAAATTATTGGGTTTTAATTTTAGAATCTATATTTTCATCAATATATATATATATAATTTTGATTTTCAAAAATCACCTAAAATTTCTCTTCTCAAGAGGATACTCTAATCCTGTTTTTTTTAGGAGGATACTTCAACCCCAATCTTCTAAAGGGATACCTTAATCTCGCTTTTTAAAACTTCATCGAAAATCCAAATTTTCTCTTTTTCGGGCTTCCCTGGACCTATTTTACCCAAACTATTTTTTCACACCTTAAATAACCACCAAGTTTAAACATGTCTCAAAATTGTCAATTTAATTATTCCCCAATAGCTAGGGCCAATTATGAGATACATCCCGACCGTCCATCCTTTCCTATGTTTTTCTATATTTATTTTTAATGTAATATTTATTGTGCTCTTTTATGTCTTAATAACATGTTTCTTTCCATAATGATGATTTTGCATCCATGCTTTAAAAATCGAATTTCATAAAATCTGAGGCAATGTTCTATATCAATATCCCTTTAGTGCTCACATAGAATATCTTTTTCTCAATTAATCCGAAGATCATTTATTGATACCTCTATGTTTCTCCTCGTTCCTAGGTTGCATAGAAAGATATAAATTTAGTTTTACTATGAAAAACCCAAATTTAATATTTTTCCAAGATTGCATCATAAGAAGGGGATTACACATAAATAATGGCTAAATATAAAAATAAAAAAAATTGAGATCGAGATAATTATGGCTAGATGGCACTGATTAGGGTTTCATAAGGGTGCTAATATTTCCCTACACACATATGAACTTAGGACCTTTTTTAAATGAACTCTTGTATACATAGTCTATAAAATTAGTATTTCGAGTTTTGTAACTTGGAATCACCAATTTTATTAGGTGTTTGGTCACGCTTAGCCTAAAATGATTCATTCGATAGTCTCCCCCCTATTCTAGTTATAAGACCACATCATGCTCTATTTTAAATTCCCAATCAATGGATATACTTTTGAAGTTGCACATGTCACCATCCAAGTGACACGGGTTGTGTAAATGTAACGTCATGACAATTTGATTTGGGCATTAATTAATATAAATGACGGGCCTAGTTTGTATATTGATAAAAAATGGATCATGATCCATGATACATCTAATGTGGCTAAGTCTTATAATACTTCCTATCACATTAGGCCTAACTAGGCTATGTTATGACATCTTGCTTAGGAATAATTCCTTACGGATATCGAACCTCTCATCATGATTTTCTTTATTGAATATTCAATAAAGCTTTGAATGATTTCAAAAGGGATGACTACCACTTGCTTTTTTTAGAGTTTAGGTGGTCTACTAGTTATCATAACAACGTGGGTAGATCAAGGTCATCTCTATTAACTTAATAAGCTAGCTTTAATCTAGTAGACTCTTCTTGGGTATGCCATTTGATTCGTACTTAGACAATCTTAATACTATGGAATTAGTTAATAGAGTTTGGCTCAATCAACTTGTTATCATCAAGTATGCTACATAATGACAAGTTCATAGTCATTTTTAATTGTTTATATCCTATATGAATTCAAATCATATAAAGTGTCAATTGTGTGCATTAAGTAATTATTCAGTCAGGTTATAATATGTTAATGATTGTTCTCATTATTTTATCTAGCTTTCCCCTATAGTATGAGAAGTTTAACGTTTAAATCTTCTTATTGAGCTAGGACCCTTTTCATTTTTTCACAACCTTGGGGATAGCCTAACAAGCCATGCAAAACTAATTCATTAGGTAACTTAGTTTACCAATATCATCTTTATGTAACTCTTAGATCAGTTAGGTGGTAACTTTTTACCTAAACATATTTTCTACATTTCACCTAAACACTGCCCTTAAAGCATGGTTCACATTGTACGCATTCGGATAGCATAGCTTTAGTTGAGTAAGACTCATTATTCATAATTCAAGCAGTTCAGGTAGAAAGGACCTTGAGTGACTCCACAAATCATCCGCTGCAAGAACTCAAGTATCTTGTTATGAGCAATGGAAGGAGTCTAATCATGCTTAGGCATGGACTCAATATTTTACGAGGGGCTTCTTTTAATTTTATTTAAGTCTTATTGATTTGCATTTGATTGCATGGCATTGCCATTTATTTGATCATACATATATATCACATATATATATAAGCAAGTAAAATAAATCTATCACATGCAATCTACTAGGACGGTTATGGACCTTTACACTAAACTAGTTTCCTTAAGCTATTAGGAAACTAGGTGGTCAATTTCCTAGGGATACCATTCACATACTCCATGAGTCTTCATGGTTATCTCCTTAGACTTCACCTTGGTGCCTGCTCTTTGCATCTCAGAATTCATAAATTATCTAATTTTATCCTAATCCTAAATCTCTAGCTATGTAACAATTACATAGGTTTGAAGAAACCTCGAGTTACATTCGAGGGAAGAAAGGTAAGAAGAGAATTTTAGAACCTTAGATAATAAAGAGATAAAGCAAGGTTCCCAAACACTATTTATAAAATAAATACCAAAATAAATTAAAATAACCCTCAAAAACTAAGTCATACTAAAGTCTAGTCCATAATAATTCTTCATGCTTTTATAATCAAATTATAAAGAACATTCATGCATAACTAACATCACATGGTGATCATATGTATTCTTTGTATAAATATAAATAAAATAATTTTGAAATATTTATCAAAGCATCTATAAAATTGGCCATAAATGTTAAAATGTTTTTAACCAGGTTCTTAGCTTCTGATAAGTTCATCTTAAAATGGAAAGTACCTAAATTTTAGCTGATTTGTCTTTGCTATGACAAGCTCTTTCAATTGCATGCTGATTGGATTTCCAAAACTGACATCTTTAAGAATTAAAATTATGGTAACTTATTTTAAAAAACAATTTAAGAAAAACGGTTTCCAAATTTTAATCTTTTTAGAACATGTTTATTTTATGAATCCTTGTTATCTTAAAACTCTTTAATTAATTCTAACTCTTTTAGGAATCTCAACTTACAACTCGTCCCAATTTAAGGAATTGAATTCCAAAGTTTTAGGAATTTTACTCCTACTAGAAAACCAACTCCAATGGAAGTAGGATTCTATCAAGTAGAGTCTTTATTATAAGCAATCTCTTTAGCCACTAATGGCATTTGACCGCCACTTTTGGAGGATGTTGAGGGACTACTTTAGGTTTTGGAAAAACTAATTAGGTGCTGCCAAAGATTGATCCATGGCGGCAATCAAGATGGCTATAAATTAGCCTAAAAGACTTTAATCAAAATTTCCATGCATAAAAATCCTAAAAGACTTTAATCAAAATTTAATTAGGATAATTCTAGCGTAAAATCTATAAAAATCCTAAAATACTTCAATCAAAATTTCCATGCAAAAAAATTATTATTAAAAACCCCATGCATAAAGGTTTCTACAAGTCTCATGCATTAAAGATTTTTTAATTTCAGGCCAAAGGAAAAGGTTCATATTGGGAAATTCCATGCATAATAGTTTTAAGTTGGATTTCCATGCACAAATTCTCCTAAAAATGTCTAAAAAAATGCTAAGTGTAAAATTCTAATAAAAATTTGAAAATCTATATTTAGAAATGTGATTAAATAAAAAAGTCTCACATGTGGAAAAAAAGGGAAAATTAAAAATTTTGAACTTTGAAATAGTTTACGGGAAAAGCCTTACAAAAAATTTCCATACAAAAAATTCAAAATGAATTCGGGTATAGAGAAAACTTACTAAATATTTAGCAATAACAAAAGAACAAAAAATCTAAAACTTGAAGAAAGTTTATAAGAAAATCCTTACAAAAAAGGAAAGTTGAGTTACCTATCATAATATATTGAGATATGAATCTTAACATATCAGAGCAGACAACACTTCAAATTATCATAGGGCCCAACTGTTAAAATGAATAACTCATTCGCACTTCCTGTATTGAATTACAAGTGCTATCATACTTTTCAAAATTTAAAGCTTTGAACTTTGGCGGGATAACCAACCCAAATACCAAGCCTAATTCCTTAGCATTTGTCGCAATGTGCCTACCTTTAAAACTTCAGATGATCTGAAGGGCTTAGTGTGCTTGACTTAAAAATGTAAGATATTGGTGATGGTCAAGCCTTTGAGTTATCTCTTGATTGAGATTTGGATTAGGCATAATAATATGAAGGGAAGAGAGACTGTGGGGTGAATCACTCGTCCAACTAGTCTCAAATAGCCACCACGAAGTGGCCATAAACTTGGAATTACCACCAATTTTTTTGGGCTAGACAAGATCGAATACCTATTAAAAATAATATTTTAAGTTATGAAACGCGAAACATCAATTTGAAGGTCTACAAAGTCTAGAGATTTATTGGTTGGGTTTGGGAGTTGGTTACACGTAAGGAAGGATTAGCACCCCTATGATGCAGAAATCAGTACTTACTAACTATGTCTCGCTTTGGTTTTAGCTTAATTGGCTTCATTTCGTAATGATTTAGATATAATCCCCTCTCATGCATTAACTTTTGTGGAAAATGTAAATTCTGGTTTTGAAAGATAATTTGACATCACCTATGTGCCACAGAGGTAGAAGATCATAGAGATTTTTTATGAAAATAATTTGTAGATTAAATTTTTGAAAATTTGAATATTTCGTATTAGGCACTGAAGAGATACCAACGCATAACATTGCCTTATAAATTTTATTGGAAAACAAGTTTTAAATATAAATGCATGATAGTCACTGGAAAAGGAAAATGTGTTAGTAAGATGTAAAAGAAAATAATAATATTATTAAAAAAAACACAAACAAAAGAACGTGAAAAGGAGGGATGATTGGAATGTATCTCATAATTGTCTTTGATTATTGAAAAATAGCCAGGATGACAATTGAAAGATGGGTTTGGATTCGTTGGTGATTTAAGGGACAAAAAAAAATTTTAGTCAAAACAATTTGGGGCATCCGAAAGAGAGAAAATTTTTGGATTTTTTTGTAACAGTAGGGTTGAAGTATCCCCTTGGAATGGTAGGGTTGGAGTATCCCAAAAGATAAAGTTATTAAAATAATTAGGAATAGAGAGAAAATTTGAGTTTTTAATGAAAAATGAAATTGGATTATCTCCTCGAAGTAATGGGTTGGAGTATCCCCAAAGATGAAAATTTTTGATGATTTAAGAAAATAATTAGGAATCTTGACTAAATCTAAGAAAGAAAATTCAAGTTTTTTAGGGAAAAACAGGGTTGGAGTATCCTATTGGAGCAATGGGGTTAGAGATCCTTAGAGATGCAAACTTTTGATGTTTTAAAAAATTTTTTTTAAAAAACTTTGAAAATAAAAAATCAAGGATTTGTATAAAATATAATTTTGTCTTAAGCTTTGATCCGAGTCTAAAGGGCTTCTATTGTAGGGAAATCAATCGGATGCATTACAAGATATTCGAATGCCTCTAAATAGGAGATTCAGAAATTTGGTTAAAAGAAGGGGACAATATTGTGTCATCTCCCTTCCTAAATTTATTTCGGGTCATCCAAAGGCTTTAGGGGGTGAATCAAGTGCCTTTGGAAAGATGACTCGATAAAGTTTAATGTAAAAATATTCCAAAAATCCTACAAAATAACTTTCTGGGCAGAATTAATTTTTGAAATTAGGTCTGTCTTGACACTAGCAGCATATGCATGGGAAAAGACACATAAAACTTTGAAAAATGGTTTCGAGCTCATCCAAAATCATTAAATAATGAACAGTACCTTTTAGAAAATAGAATTTTGCAAAACCTGCTGGGAAAAATATTCAAGAAGTTCAAAAAATTGTTTGGTAGGCCAAAACGACCTAAACAAAAAACTATTCGCTAATTCTAGGGGTTCCAAATAGCAAAGGTTTAAGAAATCATATTTCCTTCATTCGGAATGATCCGAGGGCATATGAAACATCATTAGGAAAGGTACTTTGATGCCCTTTAATGGAAAAATATTAGAAACTTCTAGAAAAATCATTCACGACTTGCAAATAATTTTTCAAACTCGGACTATGGTGCTGCCAGAGAAAAAATAGGGGTTGTTCGATTTTTTGGGTTTTTTTCAAGGATAAACTTGAGTCTAGGACGTGTGGACATCTGTGATAAGTAAAGGCAAGTAATATGGGTGTCATAAATTCATTCCACAATCTCAGAGTAGTTTGGGACAATGAAACAACTCATTGACCATGTCACTGAAGAGGGTATTGGACTCAAGATCAAGGCTTGATACATTATTAACTAAAATAGTCATTTTTATTTAAAAAATATCATCTTGAACTTGTTTTACTATGAATTTAGGTCTGAAATATTTAGGTGGCCCCCAAGCATGGAGACTAATTTTATGAAAACTTCAAGTCCATGCTATTCTCCATCTATTAGGGGTAGCATGAACTTAACATGGGGATTTTTTTTCTAAAAATTAGATTTATAGCAAAGAAGTAAGCATGTAAATAGACAAAGATGACATTTTGAGATGGAGGAGATGACAAGAAATGCAATGACGTGAAAAATAAGGCCGATAGAAATGATAACTCTATGAATTACACCAAAAATCATGCTATAGAAGATGACATAAACATATTTAAGCAAAAAAAAGCATGCTAGAACTTTTAAGACAACATTTTTATGCCATGAGACTTCTTAGTATGCAAAAAAGTGCATGAACATACTTAATGCATGTTATGAAAAACATTCAAGCATGTTTAAACATATGAAAATATATAAAACATGTCAAAAAATGCATGAGTAAGGGAGTGTTTTGATGACACAATGAAGGACAAGATATTTGGCCTACCATGCAATATCAGGGCATCGAAAGAACATCAATATCCTAGGGCTACGACAACTAAATCAACAATAACTCATGAGATCCTTGGATAGTCATGGCAACAGAAAGTGCTCACTTAAATCATGTAAATGATAAAAACAAAACATGTACGAAATAAGTAGAGGAATATACCAATAAGGCTTGAACTCTTTTCTCTTCCTAAAGCAATGACTTTAAGCTCAGCTTCTTTCCCACTTTTTACTATTATTTAGCAAGAAAAGGATGAAATAAAGAAGCTTTCTAGTAATATTGTTGATGGTGAGGTGTTTTGGGGATTAAAGTGCATGAAAGTTTGATTTTTTGGAGGTGTTTTGGTGGTGGTTTAGGTGAACTACGGGAATGAAAGAAGGTTGAGTGTGAAAGGTAATAGAATAGTGTTTTGGGGAGAGTTTTAGGGTTGAAGATTGCTAGAGGATTTTTGGGAATGACTGGGATTTTCTAGAGGTTGTTGGAGAACCTCTTCTAAAAGTGGTTGGTCTTTTTTTTTTTGGCAAGTAGCTGGAAGCTCTCCTTAAATTCAATGCTTAGCCATTACTTTTAAGAGACAAAATAATCACTATTTTAAGCTTTCATTCTTGTACTAAGGGACATTTCTAGCTACTATGCTTAGCTGGCCTTCTTTCTATTGGTTTTGCCATGCTAAGTGGGGGCAGAAAGGTTGTAACAGCCTACAACTGGGATGTGCCTGGCATGCCCTCTTACAACCATATATTTTATGAAAGTGACCCTTGTTATTATCCATTTAGGCTCTAAAAATTTGTTTAAATCCAATCATATGCCTAAAGTTGAGGTTTGCAATGAATTATAACAGTATTTTGGTGCAAAAAACATGTTTGAATTAGATTTTCAAAGGTTGAAAAATGGTTCGAACGGGGTAAAAATGCCTTAGAGTTTTAATACAAAACATGTTTTATCGATACACAAGGCTGTTTTACCCATGAACATTGATACAATGAGGTGTGTATTGAAACTAAGAGCGAAAATTATTTCCAGTCTTAAAACTTAGAGGCCTATATCAATATTCCATGGATTTATATCGATACTCTTGCTTGTGTATCGATACATTTTTCTAAAAATCACAACTTTAGCTGCTGCCAAGGTCTGTATTGATACAAACATGCTATGTATCGGTACCATACCTTAGGTATAGATACCAAACCCTCTTGTATCAATCCTACATGTGAAAATTCAAGTTTTTGGCAATGTAAAGGCCTCGTATCAATTCTTATGCACCAATATAACTTGCATATACCTATGACTTCTCGAGTTACCTCACTTTGGTCATAAATAGTGGGAAATTGATCTGTGTACTCATTCAAATGAGTTTGGTGACACCATTACAAGTGGCCTTTGATGCCTTATTTTATATTTTTCATTAATATGGCCCATAGGCATTTTTGACTTTCCCAAAAAAAAATTTTGCTTGACATCATGTCACCTAATAGTGCTTGGTGACACAACATTGACAGTTGTCCCTTAGTTTTTATTTTTTATTTTTGATTCTACCATCTTTCAATTAAGTCTTAGGATTTCAAAAGTTAGCCTAGACAAAATAAGGTGTCTACAACATCCATTATTGTGAATTTATCAATTCTTTCTATTGCTATTAATTTCTTCTCTAATACTTGCCACTATAACTATTCTTTCGCAGTTTGCTTAGATGACTTTCCTCTAAGCTTCTTTAAATCAGGCACCAACATATTTTCTAGATTTGATCCCAAATTCAACCCTTTATCAGTAGCCACTTATGGCATCGAAGATAAGGGTTACACATATACCACAGGATTAGGTGTAACAAAAGGTAAGATTTGTGATATCCCTTCTTAAGGTGCCACATTATCTACGAATGCATTATTCATTACTCAACTGATTTTCTTCTAGGATTGATATCATCAGTATGAGAACCCGAGCCTCTAACTTGTTCCTTCCCTTTGGTAGCTAACATCATCAACTCAATTATTTTAGCCAACTGTAACCTATGCTTCTCCTGATCTTTCATTATCGTTTCTTGTAATTCTTCCATTTTCTCCCTCTAAGTAGCTAAGTCGTTCTCCATATTCCCAAGACAAGAATAAGTATTCCATCTCTTATGAATACGTAATTTCATCATCTTTCCTTTATTTGTTATCTTTTCCCTTAAAGAAAGATACTAGATTGAAACCTCGTATTATGATCATTATTTATGCTAGGAGATGAATGCAAATACACACACATATATAAGAAGAATGTTTTAGTAAATGAATGCAAGTGCATGTATAATATACAAACAAGTCGAAGGCATTGGCTAAAGCAATAGCTCCAATATAAGACTATCATTAAATTCAAGTTGATTATTCCACCTAGAAATCCATTTAAATCCGTTTAAGAAATTGTTTAATAACAACTTTTGAGAAAAGTAATTCCATCTCTAATTTTGTTCACTCGAAGGGATAATACCTAGCTTTTAATCTTTTTCTTTAACAAATACATCATGTATTGATGGTGATCCATGTTCCACCATTACGTCACTCTGAACTTGCAATTGAGAAAGGGCATAATCATTTTCTTTCTTGTTCACTAATAATGTAGCCTATATAACAACCTGTTTTGCACTTTTTTTGGCTCTTATTCTTCACAAGTCCATTTTCTTGTTCAATTTTAACATCTCAAATTCCTATTCCTCAGATGATTTACTTACCTTGATACTTCATAGATTGAACCTGAGTCTTTTGTTGCTTTGATCTAATTCCTTTATATTTCGCTTAGCATCAATTTTCTTTTAACTAATGTCCTTCAAATTTTGCTCATATATAGCTTGTTCATACTTTAATTGTCCATTCTCAACCTCTAAATGAGCAATTTCTACTTGAAATGTTGCCTTTTTTGACTTGAACTTGACTATAACATGCCTCTCACTTTGGGAAGAAAGTGCGCATGACTTAAAAATATTTTTCTTGTTCTAAAAGTGTCCTTTTATTCGAGACTCTTCTTTTTTGACATGATAAAAGTGAGAAAGTAGAGATTCTTACCTCTCGATCATAGGTTGGGACCTTTGAATGAATCACTCATTCAAGGAGTAGGCAACGCTTGGAATCACCACCGATTGGGCTATGCATAAGCGGATGCATATCGAAACTAATATTTTAAGGTACAAAACTATAAACATGAATTTCATGGTCTGCATGGTCTAGAGATTCGATCGTTAGGTTCAAGACTTTTTGTTATATGTGGAGGAGTATTAACTAATAAATTAAACTATAACAATTCTTTTGCTTTTTCTTCACTTCCTGGCTTTTGAAGAGATGGAACCTCTCAACCCCTTTATTCGCCTTATCCCTTCTTACTTTGAGGAGATAGAGCGGGGCAGTGATATATGACTGATCATGATCATCTTGCTGCAAGAAAGCTTAGGAATGAATCTAATGGTAATGTCGGTCTATGCCCACTTGTAAGAAAGGATCACTGCTTAGGTAGCTAACCAAAAGCCAAAGGTAGGTGATTAATGAGTAATTAGATTACAAAAATTTATAAAATATCTTATAAACATGGTAGTGAAAACATGACAATAAAGATAATCTGAGACTTTTTAAATAGGATCATCTTGCAAGATCTTGATCAATCTTAAAAATCAAGAAACTTAAACATCTATTCAAGATCCAAATATACCTCAATCTTAAGAAGACTTTTAACAATTCCATGATCCAATTACATGAAAGCACTAAGCTTAATTGTCATAAACCAAAGTTGTCCAAGCGTTCAGCCTCTAATAGTTATCCATATAAGTGACCCGAAAAGCCTTCAATAAAGAAAGAGACTTTATTGCCAAAAGCTGTGCTAGCAGCTTAGATTTCAATATATCTTCCTTTTCACTTAGAAAACCTTAATTCAATAATAAAACGAAGAATAAAATCGATTTTCTTCTTGTTCCAATAGAGATTGTGCAATGTCCCATAAAGTTATGGGAGGGATATTGCTAACTCCTTTTTGGGTTCCTTTTGCTGAATTCTAAAGCCTCGAATTAGCATAGGGTTAAAAATTATAATAATAATGACAATTTTACCCCTAACCTATATTAACTTATTCATATTAGGCTTAAGTAGCCATTACTCGTATTAGACATATAAGCCAATCTTAATTTAATTTCTATATATCATCTTTATGCGTATGGCCTATTAGGCCCCTATCGTATGGGCAACAAATATAAAATAGATCAAGTAAGACTATTTTATATTTATAGACCAAGATTGGCATCTAGCAATGCATCATCACCACCCAACATATAAGGAGTATCAATATGGTTTTAACAAGCCCTTTAGTTACTATCTCAGTGTAATAAATATCCTTTTATCATATATCCTATAATTAGTAAGAGCATGGCTCAATGTCTACTTTTAACTTATTCCATATTAGTATGCAACCTTTATGTGTTAACTCCATAATCAAAATTATCTTAGCCAAGGATTTTGAGTTAACACAGGCCAGGTACATGTGAGATATGCCTTTTCATATCACTTGGGGTGATGAATCCTCTATGGACCACCTATTCACCTACCATATGATTCATGCCATACCCAAAATGACCCTACCATAATCATCTATTTGTTATGGGCCCATTTGTGATGGAATTAAAGCATGACACTCCTCATGTAAGATGACTTAGTGTCACAAGTCTAAGGATCACTTACACTACTAACACATTAAAGTGTTTCCATAGACACTTGAGTGAAATACCAGATGGAACTCTTATAGCGGGTCATGTTTAGTGTACTTGTTGCCATAACAAGCACCCACATGATGTCCCCAAGTATCTTTATACTTCAATATATGAGATCAGCTACATGCATCCTATGCATAGAGGTTTACATATGATTCAGAACGTTGTCAGAAACACGGTTTTAAAGCATAGAGATCTCATAATTGTAACTTTTTATAATTCCTTTGCAAGGCCAATGTCTTACATGGGCTTTATCTACGTAAGATATCAATAACAATATACAATTAAATCTTATGGATAAAGAAATACCTTTGTAACATTAATTAAATATAATGTGTGATTATAAGAAATCACTAATGCTAATGCCTTATAAGCCACCACAATTAGCTAGCAAGCCTTACACTAATAAAAGTCCCAATGACACCAAAAATCGATACCTTGTAGCTATATCTTAACTTGGTCTTTGTTTCCCCAATTTTTTCTTATCATTATTTCGATATAATCCCTTTTATGCATGAATTTGTATAAAATAGCAAATTCGAGCTTTAAAAAATTTTAATCCAATATTCATCCTCAAAGATGTGGGAAACATAGAGATTCCTGAGAAAAATGATTTTTAGATTTAATTTTGGCCAAAAACCAGATATTCCATGTTAAGCACAGGAGAGATACCAACATCAAACATTGCCTTTGTAATTTTTGAAAATGATTTGGAAATATGAATGCAATGTGAACACCATAAAGAGAAACTTGTTAGTAAGACGTAAAAATGAGATAATATTGCATAAAGTAAAATCATGCAAAAAAAGAAAGGGAAGGGACAATTGGATTGTAGCTCATAATTATCATTGGTTATCTAGAAGGAATAATCGACTTACCAATTTTTTGAGACGTATTTGGATTTATTAGTTGATTAAGGTGTAAAAGCCATGTTTGAATTTTGAAAAGTCTGAAAAAAATTTAGGGGAGAGAAAATTTTGATTTTTGATGATTTTTGAAAAAGATAAGATTGGAAACCTTAAATTGACAACAATCAACGATTTCTTGACAAAAATGACATTTTTGATGTTTCTTAACAAAATTGACCATTTTTTATTTAGAAAGGTGGAATTGACAAAAATAGCAATTAATAAAATAAAAAATGGTCATGCCTTGATCCAAGTCTAGAGGTAGGTTGGAACTTGTTTTTAGACTTGGTGAGGGGTTGGGCTTATTTAGAGGTATTCAAATGCTTCGGAAAAGGATTTTGAAAAAAATCAATTAATTTTGATAAATTCCAAAACCAAGGGATAAAATCATGCTAGTCTTTTTTTCTATTTTATTTCAGGCTAATCCAAAGATGGTATGGATCAGATGAGGTATTGTAAAAAAGATAACTCGATGAGGATTAATATTAAAATATTCAAAAAAAATCTTAGAAAATCACTTTCTTGGTGGAAATAATTTTTAAAATTGGGACTAGTTCGGCATTGAGCATGTGAAGGGGAAATGGTGTTTGAAAAATCATTTTGGTTGTTAAATAAAAGTAATACCTTTTCAGCAATGGGATTTCAAGAAATTTTTTAATAAATATTTAAAAAATAAAAAAAATTATGTATTAGGTTAAAATAGCCCAAACAGGATGCAAATAACTAAACCAAAGGGTTTCAGATAGTGTTGGGTTGAAAAATCATAACTCCCTCATCCAAAATGATCCAAGGCAAATAAGATGCCGTTGGAAAATTTAATTTGATTTCTTTTAATGGAAAAATATCCAAAAATTCATGAAAAGCTTTTAATGGTTTGAAAATGATTCTTCAAGTCATGGTTACAGTGTTGCTAATGTGAAACAGGGGACTTTTTTAGTTTTTGGGTTTTCTTGAGCTAGACTTTGACTGTGGATGTTTGAATGTCCATGACAAAAATAAGGGTAGGTGATAGTGGCCTGACAAACTCATTCACACAATCCAAAGTAGTTTAGGAAGATGGAACAACCCATTAACCATCTCACTAGCAAGGGACAATAGACAACAAAATCAAGGCACAAAAAACTTAGGACAAGTTAAAAGACATTTTTTAATTTTTTTTTTAAATCAAAACATTTAGCCTTATTTAACCTTGAATCCAAACATGAAAATCTTGATTTTTCTCAAATATTAGAGGAATGATTGGTTAAAAACCTTAAATCCATGTTAATCTCCGTTATTTAAAGTTAACATAAACTTAACTTTGGGGTTTTTAGAAAACATATTTTTGGCATATAGAAAACAAATATTTTGAAAAATATGTTGTGAACTAAATATGACATTTCATGCCAATAAATATAGAGAATATGTTTAGACAAAAAAATGACACTTAGACATGAAAATTATGAGAAACATACAAAGAAATTAACAAAGAGATGCATGGAGATGTTAGCTTTATATATGACATCAAGAATCATGCCATAATATATGATATAGACATTTCTAAACAAGAAAAAGCTTACTAAAATTTTCAAAACAACATTAAAACATGATTTCAAGATGAGCCAAGCACATGGCATAGTGAAACGTGGTGAAAGGGTTAACAAAACACTAAAAATCCCAAGTCTACCACAACTACGGCCAGAAAATGCATGAGTACTAAGAATAGGATTATGATCACATAGATATGGCTTACTAAAATGATGAAAATGGTGATAATACAAGAAAATAAAGTGAAGAATCTTGCAACATAGCTTGGATATAAATCTTGACTAGGCTGACTTAAAAGGTAGGTGTAGCCCTTATTCCTAGTGTATATATATATCATTATTTTTTATTTTAAGGGCCATATTGTTATTATTTTTTCTTATCATTTTTTTGTCTAGGGACTAAGTTGTCAAGATGAATCGCGCACTTGACTTAACCCTAAATAATCATTACTAAATGACTATTTATTTTAGAGTCACAACCAATCTATTTTGGCCAAGTAAGATTGCTCACCTTTTGGAGTTTATATTTTGAGTGTTATGAAACCTACAAAAACATAACCCAAGGTCCATGTTAATACTAGAGATCACATGAAAAGGTTAGGAGTTGGTTACAATCATAAGTAAAAATCAACCTTCTTGTGATGCTCAGTAATCAGTACCTTATTAATCCCATATTAATTTAAATTTGACTTTTTATTTGGTTTCAATATTCGATATTAACTTATATTTCCCATATATAATATTTTATAAAACAAATTTATTACGTTGTGTGAGAAAATTAAGTTTTTAATATTTTTGAAAATCAAAATATCTTTTGCACCCTACTAGAGGATTGAAAGAACAAAAAGTTTTTATTGTTCTTTTTCACCCTGTGTAGAGCTCGTGGAATATTAAAGGTTTTAAGAAAGCAAAATATCTTTTGCACCTTGCTGGAGAACCAGAGGAATACAAAAGGTTTTATTTTATGAAAATTTGGAAAATCTCAACTTTTCTTTAAAATGATATCTCACTATTAAAGTAATCTGTAGAATCCCTATCATATATTGGGAGAAATTCTATGTACTATTTTAATTCAGAGACATTGCATTAATTTACAAAAATTCTAATTTTATTTAAATAATAATATAAAAATCCCTTAAGAGCTAATTTGGACTAAAAATACTAAACTCGACTTTAAGGATCCTAAACTAGTCAAATGACCAACATCCCCCTAAAGTACACCTTTGACATAAAAGTATATCAATGACCTTAATGGACTCGATTCTAAAATAACTTAATGAAATGTCCCTAAGGAGTACCTTCGACATATAAGTATCCCGTTACCCTAAAAGATTCTAAAACATTATAGATAAGTGAACCTATTCCTACTATATAGCTTCAATGTAAAGTATCTGGATGATCAAATAGGACTTGGTTCTAATGTAAATTACTAAAATATCCCTAAAGCGTACTGTTAACATAGACATATTTTGGGAAGCTTAAAGGACTCAACAACTCTATAAAAGATGAACCTATCCTTATTATGCACCTTTGACACATAACTATCTCAGTGATCATAAAAGACTTGTTTCTATGATAAATTACTAAAATGTCCTTAAGGTTTACCTTCGACATGCAAGTGTCCCAACAACCCTAAAGGACTTGATGACATCATAAACAAAAAGAACCTATTCCTACTATACACTTTCGACATATAAGTTTCCCGATGATCACATAGAAATTGATTCCAAAAAAAATTATGAAAATACCCTTAAGATTTACCTTTGATATAAAAGTATTCGATAACCCAAAGGACTTGATATCTTTATAAACCGACAAAAATATTCCGACTGTACACTTTCGACCTACAAGTATATTGGTGATTAGATAGGAATTGATTCTAAGAAAATTACTAAAATACCTTTAAGGCTTACCATCAACATAAAAGTATCCTGATAAACTAGGGGACTTAATAATGATATGATAGTTATACCCTCCACGGCTAACTTAGACATAAAAATTGACCTAAAATGTAAAAATTACTAACAGGTCTATAAACTTTTAAAAATTGTATTTCATACCCTTATAAAAAACTACAGGAATATGAAAAGTTTTAATATTTTCTACACCCCTTTGGAGGATCGAAGGAATGCTAGAGCTATTCTTAAAATGTCCAAAATATCATATTAACTTTAAATATAAGATTTTCTAAATTATCCCTAAACATTGCAAACTTTGCAAAATAGTCCCTAAATGGAATAAACGTCACATAATAACATAAAACATATTACAAAAATCATGGAAATCATACCAAACATCACATAATCAATTCAGCCAAACACCTATGGCCTTGGAATGAAAACTTTGTAATTTTTTAAATAAGTCCCTAAATTTTCTAAAACTATAAAAACGCTTCAAAGTGATGGAAAATGTATAAAACATATTTATACAATATTAGAATAAGCATGAAAACACCTATAAAGGTTAAGAGACATGCTTGGCCAAACTTGGATGGCCATAGACAAAATTTTGCAACTATTGCAATTCTATTTTTATATTTACTATAAATACAAAGTAACCTAAAAAATTAAAGCATCACAAAATCATCATGATCAGATACTGGCAAGCTTGAAATCATCCTTCTAATGCATTCAAAAATTTAGAAAAAAATATTGTTAAGCCCTTGCAAGTTTCAAACTTCACAAAATAGTCCTAAATCTCAAAAAAACATGAAATAATATTTCATCAAACATTACAAATGTGTTCAACCAGCATATATATCAACTAAAATAGTTTTATTCATCACATATTTTCATGAATATCAACATACATATGTGTCATAGTTTTTACCAAGCATAAATATAAATAAAACATAATAAATAATGAATAAATCAACATGAAAATATTAAAAAAATAACATAAAAATATATACATGAAAATAAGATTATTTTTACCGACAAACATGAATTAATTTGATGAAAATCAAACTATTTCTAGCAAAAATCAAATTTCAATACAAAATCAAGAAATTTTAACCAAAGTTTTCATACTTGGCCTTTCAACATGGATCAAAATCCATGAGCTCAAGTATTCACAAAGCTCATTAAAATGAAGAATCAGACATGCAATGCAAAAAATTAAAAAATTTTACAAGAATAATTACCTTTAAAAGCTTGAAAATTAAAATTTTTAAGGTTGTTTTAGTTTTTTTTTCTTTCTAGCATCTATACTCTATGAGAATTTACTTCTTTATTTAGAAAAGAGGAGAATCGGCTGAGGCTTCAGGAATTGCCTTGACCAAATAGTTCTTTATTTTTCTATAATTTTTAACTTATTTATTATTTTATTCATTTATTTATTCTTTTAGTTTTTTTATTTTAATAAATTTTCATGAATTTGTCATTTTGCATGATGTTGCCATGCATGACATCATCATCTCGAAATATAAGAGAGAAAAAATTGTAACGTGAACAAAAACAAAATAAACTAAAAATTATGTATTCAAAGAATAAAATTTCATAGAACAAATTTAACTAAAAATTTATTCAAAATATGTCTCTTGGACTTGTTAAAAAATAAAAGTGGTCTCATTAGACTTGTAGGAAAGTTAATAAGCTTATTGACCCCATTAGAAAAATGAACAGGTTTTGAAGCCTAAGAAATGAAAAAAATATATTTTGGCTGATTAAAAATAAAATTAATACAATTTTCATATAAAAATTCAAAAAGAAATTTATCAAAAGTTTTATGTGGAAGAAAAAGGCAATTAGCAAGTCCAAACTCATAAACTTTTATGAGCGAAAACCCTTTTTAAAAGAAAATTATCGTTTGGAAAAAAATGTAAAACTCATAAAATAAATTAAATTTTTAAAAATTAATTTAATATAAATTTAATAAAATTATTTAAAGAATTTTAAAAATTTAAACTTAGAAAAATCCTATAGAAAAATTTATTAAGTAGAAAACTCTATATCTTGGAAATGAAAAAAATTCTAAAAATATGTTCACATTTCATAGAAATGAATTAAATCCAATAAATTAATCAAAATATTAATTTATACAAATAATAAAGATGAAAACTTAAAATTGGAAAAAATTTTTACTAGGAAAAATTTCATAAGTATGATATTCTTGATACCATGAAAAATTCAAATTTAAGTCCTAAAATTGACAACTTGATACCTTGAGGTAAAAAATTCAAATAAAAATTTTTTGTTGAATATTTTTCATAGTGAGTATCAGCATAAATACTGCACGAGTATTAGTAAAAATACATGACAGTCAACTTTCTAAATTTTACGAAAAATTCTTGAAAATTTTTTAAAAACAAAAAATTTGACCATGATAATATCTGCAAAAATAAATTTCAAAATTTCACAAGTTAACAGCACAACTAAATAGGTCTTGAAAATGTTTGTTCAAATAAAAGAAGACTACCCTTATCAGGCAGCCATTAAGTTTTAGGTCTTGAATATTTTTGGATTGATAGGGAAAGGGCTTAGACAAAAATCAATGGTAATAGGTGCCCTTCTTTGGTTATTGCTGAGATTCAAAAACAAGGCAAAGACCAAATAGACATAATTTTGTTTGAGTCGTATAAGCTTTTCTAAAAGGTTTTTTTTAACGTACATAAGCATACACCCTAGAGAAAACATAGGAAAACTTTGCTGATTCTTCTACTTAATCAAACAAAGTTACCTTAAATCCTACTTTACCTCCCTTATGACAGGATCGCATGAAGAAGACATCTTCTTAAAATCTTCTCCACCTACCTTACATAGGAATGTGTGAAGAGGTAAGCCTTTTTCACTTACCTTGCAGGGAATCAAATGAAAAGGCCATTTTCTTAAAGCCTTCTTCACCTACCTAACACAAGATCAAATAAGAGGCTATTTCCAGAAAGCCTTCTTCAATTGCCTTACATAAGATTGCATGAAGAAACCATTGTATCGATTTTGCCTGAACTAAAGCCATTGGCTACTTTTGGAATTCTATTATGAATGCCAACATTGACTAGCTATGATCTTACCCAATTACATTAGGCTTTCATTTTGATACCAATTTTGCTCGACTGGAGCCATAAGTTACTCTAGGACTTTTATTATGGATGCCAACATCGATTGGCTACTATCTTGGCTAGTTAAATCAAGTGTTCATTTTGGGGCCAATTTTGCCATTGGTTACTCTTGGGCTTTTCATTATGGATGCTAGCATTTGCTGGCTACCATTCTGGCCAGTTACATCAGGTGTTCATTTTAGGGCCAATTTCCCCATCTTTTACTCTTAGGCTTTTCATTATGGACATTAACATCGAATAGGTACCATTCCAGCCAATTACATCAAGCATTTATTTTGGGGCCAAGTTCTCCATCAGCTATTCTTGGGCTTTTCATTATGGATGCTAACATCGATTGACTACCATTATGGCCAGTTATATTAGGCATTCATTTTGAGGCTACTTTCACCATAAGCTATTCTTGGGCTTTTCATGATGGACCCCAACATCGACTAGCTACCATTCTGCCTAGTTACATTAGGTGTTTGTTTCATTTTTTGGATGTCACCACTGAATTTTTTTAATAATTTAGATATCACCATCGAAGGCTTGTTAAAGACAAATTTTCAAATTCTTTATGAAATGAGGCAAATGCAAATATACACATGACCATGCAATGTCATTTCGAATGAGTGTAATATTTCATGCTACACAAATGATATAAGAATTCCTCATTTCATGTGAGGCCTCATCAATCTAAGCCTCATTGTTGCCATTTTTTTTTCTTGATGGTTTGGTATTGAAGATTAAAAGGTAACTTGATGCCTCTTGAAATTTTTTTCTAATCATGATTTTAGGAATTTGGTAAATATTCAAATTTTCCTAAAAAGTTATTAAATATTGAATTAGTGTTCATTCATTCAAGGACACAATTTATGTAATTGGATGGAAACTTTAATTGAAATCATGAAAATATCATAATTCATCAAAATTTCAAAATTTATAAAATTAGATCACTTTATCGTTCTGACCTAGGGAAAAAATTTTACTTGATAAAAAACTATGGAAATTTCAAAACAGTTTCAACCATGAATTTTCTAATATCAAGGTAATAAATATGCAATCTTCGTCATGATGTTAAAGCTTCCTTGTGATTGATGATCACTGCTTGGGACATCTTTAAATAAGATAAAGAAATAAATTTAAAGGCACAAATAGGGTGGCACAGTTAAAATTTGATTTGAAGCAATTGGTACAACAAGGTCTATATTTATTAAGATGAAATTTAGGTAAATGTTTATTTCTTAGGAATCCTTTAAAAGGTAAACAATCAAGTTATAACATCCTTTTAATCTTAAATATAATAATTCGATGAGTGTTAAACTAAGGCTAGTAAACACCAAGTCTCAAAAGGTTAATTTAGAAAGTGTTTGGTATACATCAATTCCTAAGGTTAGGTACAAAAATTTTGAAAGGTTATTTTGAAAGGAATCAATATTTGGGCATTTGATTCAACTTTTTGATAATATCATGAAATTTCCAAAAGTTTTAACTCATTTTTTGAGTTAACCAAGAAGAGTTCTTTTTTTTGGTAGCTACCTTTTTAGTTTAGGAGCAATTCCAAAGCCTTTAAGTTTGTTCTAGACTACCCTTTAGAGTTTCCACCTAAAACCTCATTTTTTAATTGATTGCCCTAGCATATTCTTGAGGACTCAGAAATAATTTAGAAAGAGGAATTTAAAAGGAGCTTTCTAGGAATAGCCCGATAGTTTAAATAGCTATGTTAGAACGAAATGGACTTTATAGGTACATACTGTAAGCTATGGTTTAGAGTTTAAAAAGAAACTATAAATAGGCCCAAATCAAGTGTTTAAAGATAATTGAATCAAAGATTGTTTCTTTTTAGAAAGAATTTAATCCATCATGTCTTTCAAGCTTAACAAATCTTCATTTCTTTATCTTTTTTGCTTTTTTTTATTTCTTTCTTCATTATATTTTTCTTTATTCTTCATTCAGAAAGAATCTGAATTTTTTTCATTCTTTACTTTGGATATTTTAACTTGAAATTTGAATTTTATTTGGTCTATAAATTTTGTCTCATGCCATTTTACCTATTTTTCTTGTAACTTTAGATTAGAATTTGCCTTTTCTGATTTTAAAGCTTTGCTTCACTTACCCTCCAGTGTCTAGGGTGATCCTTGATTAAGGTGTAAAGAAAGAAAATAAATTATTAGGCTCAAAGGGAACTACAAAGGGAATAATTTTCTATAGTTGCAAAAGGATAGAGAAATAAGGCTATTTTTCATTTCAAACAAAACCATTTGAACTAGCAAGCATTCTGCTAGGAAAAAGGGTTGTTTTCTTTCTAAAATCATTTTGAATACCTCATTAAGATGATGTTGCACTTAATTTTTAAAGGCTTAAGGTATGTCTCTTAACATTATAAGTTTTGTAGCCACCAAGGAATCATGGTCGTCATTGAACCTTTAAGAAGGAAATTAAATTGGCATGGAAAAACATCTTGGATTTCACACTTATATATTAGATATAGGATTGACAAGGTTTTATTCAAAGGAAAAGGAAATTTTTGGCTCATGTTTACTCTCATTTTTCCTCAATCAAGGATTTGGAAGAGTGTTTTGAAAATTATAGCAAAAGTTTAACCAAATGAAGGAGATTTCAGAATTACTATCATTATTTTAACACATATTGAACTATTAATGACTAAATCTTCTAGGAACGTAACCTATTTATTCAACCTTCATTGAAATCTAGAAAAAGAACATTTAGGCTTGAAAGTTCTATGATTGAATATCGAGAATAATCATATTTGTGAAAGTGAAGGACCTTCTGAAAGATTTTAATATAATGGTGATAATCTACCAAGAGGAAAAATTTTTGAAATATTCTTAGTATCCTAGATATCAGAAATTATTATTAATAAATTCAAGGTTCATGACAAATACACATTATTTACAAACCAAAATTCATTTTAAAATTCATAATTTCTAAAAAGAAATATACAAAATTTTAAAGCTAAGATAGAAACTATATTTAATTTACATCTACCATAAGGTCGATGACCATTAAACCAATCGTCCTTGATAAGCTTCCACCAACTCAAAAAATTTTGCTGAATTAGCATTCTTGAGGGCCTATATTTTGCTTTTTCTTCAAAGGGTTTGCCTTTAAAAAAAAAAACTTCAAATATCACTACTGAAGCCTTGTTTTTGAATATCAAGATTATAGACTTTGAAAAATTTTGAATGCTTCCAGTATCACTATCAAAGCCCTGCCTTCGAATATTACCATTGAAGACTTTGAAAATTTTTAAATGCTTTGAGTATCACCATCAATGCCTTACCTTCGTGTATCATCATTGAAGACTTTGAAAACTTTTAAATTCTTCAAATATCACTATAGAAGCCTTGCCTTCGAGTATTACTATCAAAGACATTGAAAAGTTCTAAATGCTTCAAATATCACCATCAAAGCCTTACCTTCGAATATCACCATCATAGACTTTGAAAACTTTTAAATGCTTCAAATTCACCATCTAAACCTTACCTTCGAATATCACCATCGAAGACATTGAAAACTTCTAGATACATCGAATATCATCATCAAAGATTTTGAATATCACCATTGAAACCTTGCCTTCTAATATCACCATCCTAAACTCTAAAAAATTTTAAATGCTTCGAATATCACCATTGAAAACCTTGAAAAATTTTGATTGCTTGTAATATCACCATCGAAGCCTGGCCTTCGAATATCACAATTGAAGACCTTTTTTTTTTATTTTATTTTTTTCATTTTTTTCATTTTTTAACCTCTAAATGATACTGTTGCATAACCCAAATTTAACTTTTCGAGTTTGTATACATATTTCAAACTTTTATGCCATACCATGATCTTTTTCCAGCCCTTTTGACTTTGTTTCTATGACAAATCTAGTCTTTCTTATCTTACGCCAGTGAACATACTCTACATTAATACTATTTTGATTTTAGATTTTGCAGTGCTTTTGCTGAATAATAGCATAAGCATTAGTTAGGTGGCAGCATGCCTAATTAGGTAGGCAACATTGCTTTCTAATTGCATCTCTATGCAAGTTCTAGATTAGTTAGGTGGCAACTCCTTGCGTAAATGTATCATATACATTTTGCTAACTTTGCCTCTAACACCATACAGTCAACTAGTATGCATACGAAAAACATAGCATTAGTTGAGGAAGACCCATTATTCATAACTCAAGAAGTTCAGACGATTGAAACCTTGATTAAGCTTAACAAATCCCATTAGCTGAAATTTCAGTATCTTGTTATGAACAATGGAATGTGTCTTTATCATGCGTAGCGTGTGACTCAATATATATGAGAAATTTTTATTTGTTTATTTAATTAAGATCTCATCTTTGTTAGCATGTATAAGATTTAAATTATCGCATAAAATAATTCTACTATCATGCATACTATTTGGATGATTATGGACTTTATCAAATCCAATATCTTTAAGCCATCAAAGAAAATTGGTTGGTCAATTCCTAGGTAATTACACACAAGATCATCATAAGTATTCTTGCAATTTCACAAGCTTCATGGTGCCTTTGCTTTGATCTCCATCTTTGGGTTACAACATTTTTCTAAGTAATCCTAATTTTATACTTAATCTAATCTAATTACATTTAAAATAAAGAAACCTCGAGTTATATTTAAGGGGAATTAGATGAGAAAAGACATTTACAACCTTAGAAAATAAGAGATAAGACAGGGTATGTTGATCCTATTTATAAAATAAATATCATAAAAAATAATCAACCATCCACAATCACATTGGGTCTAAGTCCATAATCATCCCATATATTCACAATCAATATTATTAACATATAAATATGTTTTAATCTCTAGTTACCATTTTTGAGATATATTCTTGATCCTTTATTTAATTTAGTTAAGAAAACAATTTTTCTTAGTTGATTAATACTTACTTTAATCATATTAAAATAAATCTTAATCCCATTAGGATTAATCAATTAAATTACATAATGTCCAATACAACAACTTATTTGGAATTAAAGCATTAATTTTATTATCCAGCTATGGCTTTTATATTTAATTTAATTAAAAAATAATTTTCTTACTTGGTCAACATTTATTCCAATCAAATTAGAATAAATCTTAAACAAATTTAAGATTAATCAATTGAATTAAATATTATCCAATTAAACAATTTAATTGAAAATAAATTCATGTTGATTTTATTATTCAATTATTATCCAATTATTATCTTAAACTATCTAAGATTTAAAAAATTAAATAATTATTCATTTTGTGATTAAAAGAATTTAATTTGCACCATAACCCCAGCTTCGCCGGCTAGTACGGAGCGGTCAATCATCGAGTCCATGAAGGACTCTTATGCCGCACAATTCACCCTTGAAATTGGTGCGCAATAACGCCTGCGGCTACTTTTCAAAGCTGTTCATGTGTCCTCAAATAGTGCTGCAAAATTGCTGCACATAGCAATGCCAAGTGCCACATTCAGCTGCACATATTCTTCATTTTCATGCAGCCAAATTGGTGTACATAGCAATGCCAAGTGCCCCTTGCATGTAAAATACTGATGCTTCTAGCAGCATGATTTAAATGACACAACAACAAAGAGGAACCCTTGCCATGTGCCCTCGTCCATAAAGCAACGCTGCTGCTGCCAAATGCAATATCAGCCACCAAAAATCGATGCTAAAAGCAACGCTGCCGTACCTTTCGTTCATGGCTTCAACAAGCCAATAATTTCCAAGGCTGTAACGGTGGCGTGCAAGCAGCTGCTATTGGTAGCATACTAGCGTGCATCATGCACTTTCCATAGCGCAACAATTGCGTCAATTGGCCACATCGATTCATCCCCTTTTCAATGGACAAATTTTCTGGTCATATCAAGGACAATTCTTGATCGTTTAAAACTTAAAATTCGTCCAAGAATAGCAATTACAAACGTAGAAAATCTAAAAGTTTTCAAAATCAATTAATCACCAACAGCCGTACAATTTGGTAGGAACGATTCGCAATCGATGCCAACTTATTGTACCAACAATTAATCAGTTAAAAACAATTTTTAAACTAATTATTAAAATAAACTAACGTGAATCACTTGCTGCAATAATTGAAATTAAATTAAAATAATTTTAAAAAATTTAATTATAAAATTAGATTAAGAAAATAAACCCAAAATCAACCTATTTTGAAAATGGTAACAATTAAAACATGAGATCAATTAAAATGACACAAGCGAGGTCGGATATCGCTGGTTAGAATTTGGGTCATGCTCAGTTAAATAAAAATAATAAATTTAATAGTAATGATTAAATTACGCAACAAAAAATTAAATTAAAACAATACCAAATTCCATTGAAGAATCGACTTGCGTGTTTTTAATCAATCTAAAATTTAAGAATACGAAAACAAAATTATACGTCAAACCAGGATTATTAAGATCCTTGGTTAAATTCGATCTCTGCTTATTCTTGCACATTGAGCTCGGTTGTCACAAGCCAAAGACATCCAATTGTCTAGCCTCCAATGATGATCCATATGAATAACTCGAGAAACCTTTACAAGATTAGGTTCGTGTTTACTAGGAGTCATGCTACTAGCTTAGGTTTCGTACACCCTCCCATAATTGATTACCTTAGCCACATTAAAAATCAAGAGCAAGAAAAAAAACTTTTTTTTCTTCTCCAAAAGTCAAGCATGTGTGTAAGACCATGAAAAAACGGCAAAAGCCAAATCGTGCGCAAAGGGATGGCAAAACACTAGAAATATATGGCCAGGTTAAAGGTATAACCAAGTTTTGGTTTAATTGCTCTTAGACCCTTGGATTAATTGAACTTTTCAATTAAGTCCCTGAGAGATCAATATCTCTAAAATTTAATAAAATTCCATTTTTGCTCCACAAAATCACCTTTATATGTGTGACCCACTAAGCCTTTAAAATGTTGGCAATTAATATAAATTAATTTGGTTGAGAATATTTATATTTATAGATCATAAGCGGCATCTAGCAACGCATCATGGCCACCTAAATGTCAAGAGAGTCAATAGGTTTTTGACAAGCTTTTTAGTGTAAGTCAATCCTTTCATCATATATCTTGGAATAAACAAGAGTATGATGTAGCGTCTACTCTTAAGCCATTCCATATTAGTCCTACTACCCTTGTATGTTAACTCCATAATCAATATTGTCTTGGCCAAGGACTTGTTACCAGTGTTACAAGTCTAAGAATAACTTACACTACTGACACATGAAAGTATTTCCATTGACATTTGAGTGAAATACCTAATGGAACTCTCATAGTGGATCATGTTTGGTGAACTTGTTACTAGAACAAGCATCCATATGTTATTCTTAAGTACCACTATACTTCAACTCATGAGATCAATTGCATGCATCATATGCATGAAAGCTTAACATATGGCAGTTTTTATGGATTATCGTGCCTCATCTTGATAATATGATGACCAAGAACAGTTTTAGAAACATGATTTTGATGCATAAGAATATCACAATTGCAACTCTTTATAATTGCTTTGCAAAACCAATTTGTTTCATGGGTTTTATCTTCATAAGCTATTTAATAACAATTATATTATAACTTATGGATAAAAAATACCTTATTGACATTAATAATATATAATGTATTTTAAATGAAATGTCTATACGTTAGCATGTTACAAGCAAATCTGATTGGCTTATAGGGCTTTCACTAACAATCCACATTATAGCATAAAATACCCTTATAACTAGCTTAGTAAACCATTATAACCCAATGCTTAAAGCCTAAAACTAAAATCCACATGATTTTAAGGAAGTTATGTCTAAGGTTGGATGATTTTCAAGGCCAAAATCATGACAAAATTTGAATGTAACAGCGTAAATAGGGTGAAAATGGCACGCTTTGCGCATTTTTTGCCAAGATGCATTGATACAAAGCATTTTGTATCTATATATAGAGCAACATTTGCCCAAATGTATCAACACATTAAAGAGCATATTAATATATTTAAGCCTATATTGATACCTTTTGTTATATATCAATATATTTTAGCCCAAAATTGTGACCTTAGCTATGACATAACCTTGTAATGATTCAAATGCAAATGTATCGATACATTGAACAAAGGGATGATACATGGCCACTTGTATCGATATAATCAGTGGATTTTTGGATTTTAATGATATTGGGGCTTTATATCGATATCAAAATGTTACGTGCTAATACGTACATGTGAAAGTGTGAGTTTTACATAGCTTCAGCTATCCGAAACCTCACCATAGCTAGGAATGATAGGTAATTGATCATGCTTGTCTAGATGACCTCGATGATGCCTCGAACAGTGACTTTTAATGCCTTGGATGTGGTCTCGGACAAAATGATGTGTCTATAGCCTCTAATCTTTGGTTATTGCTAAGTATCAGGGATAAGGCAAAGACTGATAAACATCATTTTATTCAAGGTGTGCTTGATGTTATTTTGTGTGCATGTGATGAAAACACCAAAATTAATGTGACATTAAGATAAAAACAATATTGTGGCAGTGATTTTAAATTTCATAAGAAGGTAAAGTTTGAGTTTTTTGGATGAAAAATGTTACTTGTAATCCTAGGCTCGACTTGGCCATAGGTATAACTTAAAAATGATAAAGGTTTTTGGATGAGAAACCTAGACTATGATCCTAGGCTTGACCTATCCCTAAGTTTTCCTTAAAAATACAAAAGCTTTTTGATGAAAGACCTATACTATATCTTAAACTTGACCTATCCCTAGGTTTGATAAAAAAATGATAGTATGACAATGAGCTAAATCACAACTGTCTAATAACATTGGACTCTGAAAGAATTTCTTGATAGAGATGCCAATAAGTTGAATTATGACTAACCAACAATATTGGACTTTGACAGGATTTCTTAACAAATGTTCTTGATAGAGATGCCACTGAGCTAGATTATGACCTACGAGCAATATTGGACTTTAAAAGGATTTCTTGACAAAGGTTTTTGACAAAGATTCTTGACAAAAATTCTTGGCATGGCCTATTAGCCAGAATTGACCTACTGCTATCATTAGGCTTTTATTTTAGATGATGGGTCAATTAACCGAATATTAGGCTTGACTTTCTGGACATGGGCTATTGGAACTAGCTTACCAGATTATAACTAATAAACAACAACAAACTTTGAAAGGATTTCTTGATAGAGGTTCTAGACAAAGATGCTAATGAACTAAATTACGACCAATCAGCAACATTGGACTTTGAAAGGAATTCTTAACAAAGGTTTTTGACAAGGATTCTTCACAAAAAATCCTAATATAGGCCTATTAGGTAGATTCAACATATCAGCATCACTAGGCATTGACTTTCGATGATGGGCAGTTAGTTGTATCTAACCTACCTATTATAAATGCCCTAAAAATGAAAGACATTTTGATGTATTTCATTAATTTAAAATGATTATTTATACATGTATGAGTTTTCATTATATCATAGCTATTCTATCCCTATTTAGATTTACATGTTAAAGTAAATGTAAGCAAATATGACTCGTTAACTAATTATGCTTATAGCATTAGAATGTTGCTTATAATGGACTTCATAAGTAAGAAGATAACATTTTAAGGTAAGTAGTCTAAATCGATAGTCCATAGCATTAGAATGTTAAGAATATTATGTCATCTAAATCCAATTGACGCCATGGCTTGTCTTAGTCATCTAGAGTGGTTTGACTCCTAAATAAAGACATAAATATATTACCTAAAAGTGGTGACATATTGGACTAGACCAAAGTCCAATTAATCCATCATTAAGTCATTTACATAGATTAATTCACTTTTGACATTCATTGTTAATTACCTTAATCCCAAATAAGTAATAGACTCTGTGTGTATAACTTGTATGCTTTGACATTCAAAAGGCTAAAGCATCTTGAAGTGTAAGCTACTAGACCAGTTCGTTACCCATATGACTTATACTCGATGTCATAGCTCCCATAAAGAGTTAATGTTATCCTCTTAAAAGGCATGATACAGTATAGTGAAAATGGATAAGGCCTTGGTCATTTGTATGTTAAATGATAAATTATTCATATGTGGTGGACAATCATTTTCATATGGAGAGTATAATGGAACTTTAAGATAAGGTGATCAAGTAGGTAAAATGGACCTTTAAACTTAAGCTTGTTGCCACGTGCCCGCTTTTAAAACTTCGGATGATCTGAAGGGCATAGTGCGCTTGACTTAAAAATGAATGATGGTTGGTTATGGTCAAGCCTTTGAGTTATCCCGTGATTAGGATTTCGATGAGGTATAATAATATAGAGGAAAAGGAGACCGTTAAGTGAATTGCTCGTCTGTTAATCAAGTCTCAGTGGCGACCACAAAGTGGCCATAAACTTGGAGTCACCGTCGATCATTTAGGCTAGGCAGGATCGGATGCTTACTGAAAACAATATTTTAAGTTACAAAACTTGAAACATTGATTTCAAGGTCTGCAAAGTCTAGAGATTCATTGGTTGGGTTCAAGAGTTGGTTATGTATGGGGATGGATTAACATCCCTACGATGCCTAAAATCGATACCTACTAACTATGTCTCACTTTGGTCTTGGTTACATTGGTTCCATTTAGTCTTTATTTAGATATAATTCCCTTTAATGCATGGAGGTTTGTAAATTTAGATCCGATTTTTTTCTTAAGAAATCTGGCTCACCTATGTGCCTCGGAGATATAAAGAACATAGAGATTTTTGGGGAAATGATATTCGGATTAGATTTAAAACTTTGGATGCTCTGTATTAGGCACTAGAGAGATACCAACATGGAACATTATCTTGTAAATTTCATTGAAAAAATAAGTTTTAAACATTAATGCATGATAATCACTACAAAAGGAAACGAGTTAGTAAGATAAAAAAGAAAGAGAAATATAATGATATCATGAACAAGTAATCACAAATAAAAGAACGTAAAAAGGAGGGATAATCGAAATTTATCTTATAATTGCCTTTGATTATTAAAGAATAATCAGGATAAGAATTTCAGAGATTGGTTTGGATTTAGTGGTCATTTTAAGGGTCAAAGATGATTTTAATCAAAGCAGTTTAAGGCATTCGGAAGAAAATTTTGGATTTTTTTAGATAAAGCAAGGTTAGAGTATCCCTCGAAAAGGTGAGGTTAGAGTATCCCTAAAGATAGAGTTAGGAAAATGTTTTGGAATAAAGAAAGAATTTGAATTTTTGGTTAAAATAGGGGTAGAGTATCTCTTTGGAGTAGTAAGGTTAGAGTATCCTTAAAATTGAAAATTTTCTATCACTTTAGATAAGGCTTAAGAATCTTGAAGGTGGATCCAAAAAGAAAACTTAAGTTTTTGAGTTAAAAACAAGTTTGGAGTATCACCTCAATGTAATAGAGTTAGAGCATCTCCACTAGCAAAAATTTTAATGCAGGGAAAGAGATACCTAATGTAATTTTTTTTTTTGTATTTTAGCCTTGATCCAAGTCTAAAGTGCTTATGTTGTGGGGGACCAATTGGGTACTTTTTGAGACATTTGAATGTTCTAGTAAAAGGAGATTCAAAAATTAAGTTAAAGAATAGGGGATGACATCATGTCATCTCCTTCCCTGAATTTATTTCGGGTGCATCCGAAGGCTTCAAGGGGTAAACGAGGGACCGTTGGAAAGTTAACTTAATAAGATTTAATGTAAAAATATTTTAAAATCCTAGAAAATTACTTTCTAGGTAATATTAATTTTTAAAGTTAGGGCTATCTCAACACCAGCAGCATGAACAAGCAAAATGTCATGATGGATTTTTTTAAAAAAATTATTCTAGGGTTATCTGGAATTGTTAGATCATGAATAATACCTTTTCAAAAAGAGAATTTTTGTGAACTTTTTAAGAAATATATTTAAAATGTTCATAAAAATCATTTGATGGGCCAAAATGGCTCAAACAAAATATTGCATGTTGGTTTTAGATAACGAAGGTTTAAAAAATCATAACTCCTTCATCCGGGATGATCCGAGGGCGAACAAGGCAACTTTAAAAAGGTATTTTGATAACTTTTAATAGAAATATCAAGAAATTATCGAAAAATCATTTGTGGTTCAAAAATAATTTTTCAAATTCAGACTATAATGCTGCCAAGGCAAAAATAGGGAATCATTAAATTTTTTAGGTTTCTTGGGGGTCAAACTTGAATTATGGACATTCGAACATCCACATTACAAGGGAAATTAGTAACATAGGCATCACAAGTTCATTTCATAATCCTAAAGTAGTTTGGGATGATGAATCAACCCATTGATCATTTGTTTTGACCATTTTTTATAAGAGCATTGGCATTTCGATTGACGAGAGGTTGATTATTCCATAAAAAGTTAGGTAGAGTGGGAAAAGATGGGTTATAAGTCGCGGGAGCAGGGATCATGATTGGATTAGAGTGAGGCATGGCTCCATAGTATGGACTGAGCACTTGATAATGACTTAACTGAGATAGGTTGGCATAGCTTGTAACATTTGCCTCACCTTCCCTCTTTTTGTTAGCAATGGGTTTCTCACTTGATCCAGATGACTTGTCCACTAACATTTGACTATTTTTTATTGCCACATTGATCATTTTGCTAGATAGAACAAGATCAACAAATTTCTTGGTGGCGTTCCCTGCTAATATGTTGCAGTATAAGGCATATAAAGTATTGATGAATGTTATGGCCATTTCTATTTTAGCTGAAAAGGGCTAAACTAAAGCGACCTCCTCTCTCCACTATATTACTTAAAGCTTTCGATAGGCTTCTTTTCTATTTCCATGAAAGAGAACGGTCGAGAGCTAAATCCGACATATACTAGTACTAACTTAAAAAAGCTCTAACCAAGTCTGCCCATGACTAAATCTTGATGTTATCGAGCTCGATGTACCATCAAGCTATTGCCCCTATCAAGCTATGTTAAAAATAATGGATAAAGAGCTTTTCATCCTTTTATACCTGACAATCTTTTGAGGATACATTCGAAAATGCACAGTGGAGTCGATAGTTCTATGAAACATTTTAAAATTTGGTACCTTGAATTTCAAGGGAATGAGAAGGTTGGACACTAATGGTAAAGATTCTGCATCAATAACTTCAAATTTTTCATTGCCCTTGATAGCTTGAAGGTTCTTCTTTGCGAGTTGATACTTACTTATATCTTCAGTAGATATTGTAGATTCCTACCTATTTGCTCTTTCTTGCTCATCTTGATCAAGGGTTATGGGATCAGTTAGAGAAACCCTACTGTTGCCACTTAGAGATTAAAAATGAATTGATTCATCACCATAAGGTTAATTAGTGGTATTAGTAGGGCTCACGTTACATTACTTTGGTGCCATTGATAAGTCCTTTTTTTAGTAGCTTTGGTTACCAGTGATTTTCTAGGTTAGTCAACTCTTTTTCAGTATCTACAACACTGCCTATCCCTTTTCTTTAGTGGAAGCCATCATTAGCTCTATGAGCTTCATAATTTATGCTTACATTTCATCTTGCATATGAAATATTTGGTTTTAAGACTCCATGTACATTAAATTAAGTCGTTCAATCCTTGCTAGATTTATTTATAGTGGTGAATATTGCAATGATATGCAATAATCATTCTCGTTTTCTTATTTGATCTTAAAATCGCTTGCACTTTTATGAACATTCCCATATTATGCATTTTTGGCATGAAAAGGCACTTATTGATGATTGCTTATGATGGAACATTGATGGGTTTGGAATCATGATAATGAATGATTATTGATATGGATAAATAAATAAAGCAATAAAAGAATTAGGTCAGTTATGCAAATGCAAAAGAAACATTTGGCTTAGGGACAACTTCACCAAGAGTATTTTCCATAAAGCAACAAATAATGATTGATTACACATAATTACATCTAAAAATAATTGACATGACTGCATGGCCTAATCACATGTTCCAAGAAATTTAAGAACTCCTATACATGATCTCTAGTGGATATGATGTCCACGTAAAAGATTAAGCTACCTCGATCATGTTATTTACCTTGGCTTGGGCTGCTCAAATTTGCTCGATGAGATGGTGACAGTGTTCTTGATGATTTAGGCATACCTGGTTGATCATCACCCACCATTCTTGTTCCCACTATTTGGAAGCTCTCCTTAACCTATTGATACAGTCTTGGTGAGCTTGGAGGGAATACTTCTGATTTAGAACCTTGATTGTTAAAGTTTCATTCTCAACCTAATATACTCTCAAGTATATACCTAAGCTTTTAGACATTCAAGCTTTTTCTCTAATGACCTTAGCCTTATTTTTCCACTGATTCAGCTCTTTATCAAGGGTAGCAAGCTCTGCCTCCCATTCTATTGGTAACTTACCTATTCAACGATACTTGTTTCTTGTTTGGACAACCACATAGTCCTCTGTTATACCCTTGAGGTCTTTTTTGATGTGATGTTTCTCTTTGACAAACCTATTTATCTTTCCATCCTAGAGGTAGATGTCCATCTCTAGCTAACTTTTTTCCTCTCCTAACTAAGCAACTTCCATAGCAAACATAGCCCTTTCTTGTTCAAATTCTTGCCTGTTGAGTTCAACCTCGGAAACAAACTCACTTACTGGATTTGAGTTTTCTTGTCATTAGCTTGTGGCAAAATATTAATGATACAATCGATACTCTGCTGTTCATTCCTAGAGTCATGTTATGTCCCTTTCCAATGGCTTTTCATATAATGGACTTACCTCTAAACCTCAAAGCTGCTTGAATTTTCCCTTTGTACTCAGCTTCAACTTAGTCAAAGTCTAGTGTCCAAGGTTCTAACCAAATGGATTGAACTGTCAGCATTAGAACTATTGGAGAGCTAAGAGAGGCATGTAGCTAGTACCTCCTTATACTCCCATGAGTAGTACACAATTGTAGTCCCTGCACTTATACATGCAATTGTAGAAGGATCTATGAGGTCTTCCACATAACCTTCTCCCTCTTCTAGATTCTAAAGCTTCTCAACACATTATTTTTTGGATTTGTCTTGATTCCAATTTTTTTAAGAACCTTGGTGAGAGGGACTGAAGTCTGGCAAACAATTGTACAACACTCTCTTTTCTTCAACCAGAAGATGACTAGGGGTAAAACTTTGCAGAGTGAAGTGTAGATAAATCGACCTATTCCTTCCTTCTTACAAAAACTAAATATCCAAATGGTCTCAGTGATGATAGCGGGTGTAAAGTTGATATAGTAGTGTCATCTAGAAAAGAAGCCTAGTACTACCACCTCCACATATCCCAAGACTATTTGGAGTATTACTAGCCCATAGATAGTTGAAGCATAGATGTTATAGATCTTCTCTACATTAGTAAGACTTGCCATTGTTTCTTTGAGACTAATCCAAGAAATGCACTGTATTATTTGTCCCTATTGTTATAAACATACAATTCACAGAGAGATAAAGAAATAAATTGAATCAAACCTGAGAATATGAAAATATGACATTAGGTATATAATATATTAAGTATATAATTAGTTATATATATAACACATAGTTTGTTTATATATTTATCTATATTATTATATTATTAATACTATTACATATATTTAATTACATTTATATATTTAAATAATAAATAAATAATAAAATAAACTCAAAGTTGGCCTAAGACAAAGCAGAGTGAACTATCTAAATAGCCCAGGGTATGAGCTATTACGAGTCAAACATGTTGCTTGCTTCCTATTTCAAAAGCCAAAAGCACCCTTACCTTTGCCAAGGCCAGGGAATCATAACCTTTTGTTTTGACAGATCAGTGGCCCATGGCTTCGAAACACTAAGAATATGTGCCATCCTTCTTTTAACTAGTAGAGGTTTTAGTGCTTTAAAGTAAATCCTATCAAATTTTACCACAAAAATGTTAAGCAATGTGGTATACTCATAGACGGTAGGGACTAAATCTTCTCGATTAAAGGTAAAATAATGGTATGTTAGATTCCAAAACTATGAAATTGCTTGCAAAAGATCAAGATCAACTGAAACTTAAAGCAGTAGGGATATGTCTCCATACTTTTTTGTGAATGACTCTCTTTTATTGTTGCTTCAATGGACCTACATGTGCTTTAGATCACGCTAGTTAATTTGATAGTATCCCATTTTAACCTTTTCATGCGCGGTCAAGATATAAAAATCTTGAGTATATCTTTATCTTCATGTTGACAATGCTCTAACCATGCTGTGACTTCTTTGAAAGCCTAAAGAGTGAATGGGGATTATTGCCTTGTTATAGACATCCCTTGCTAAACATTGAACCTTTATCCAATTATCCCGTAATGATGACTATGATGACATGATGCATGCAACATCAAAGGAACAATGGGTTAGTGACAACACAACAATAATAGATAAGTATAATAAATAAAAGAATGGAAACAAAAATAAATCAAAAAAATTGCCATGGCTATAAACGTTATGATGCATAAAGGTAGACATAATAGTTACAAATAATATGAAAAGCCAATTGTACATGGATAGAATGATGATGTATCTAGGTAAAATATCACCTTTATTAAGATGGTATGGTAGCTCAAGGATGGGTTGACGACATAAACAATAGCGTTTGTACGCCATCACCTAGTATTTGACATGCTTTAAGCCATTGGTCAGATAAACATAATGGCTTATTTGAGCGAAGGCTTGCCTTTGTCAAGATAGTACAATACCTATTAATAGGTAGTGATGTTCATTCATCGACACCTAAGATAGATACACATTAAGCCACTACTCGAACAACATAAAGGTTTGTTCAAGTTAGATATGACTTTTTTTAGGGCGACATGGTTGCCTTATGAGTGACAACATTCATTTATCGTCACTCACTTATTGACAAAGGTCAACTGTCAATTGGATAGCATGACGATGTGTCTTGACATTGAAATGACAAATATGGGTGATAATATTCGTTCACAATCACCTACGTAACTAAGGTATATGACATAACAATAAATAGTGTTTCCCCAAGTGGTTTTATTTACCATATCATTCTAGCAGCATTTCAATATGGTTTAACATGGTTTAGCTTTAAGGTTCATTATGTAGGGTTTGAGTTAACATCTTAATTACCATCTAAATTACTCCTCTATTTGGTAAGGATAGCTAAGGCACCCCAATCCTAGGCCCATCATAGGCTCAATGGAACATGTTCGATCCAATAAATGTAATTTTCTATGCAAATATAGAGGGTTACTCATGAGAGACATAAATAATTTACACCTTCGATGTTCTTGCTATACGTATACGAAGGGTTACTAATAAAATCGGATATCTTACTTTTTCCTAATATTTGGACACTAATGCCATCGTGGAGTTTGGCGAGAATCTAATGCAAATGCAAGTGCATAATTCATGTCTAGGAAACAATCAAACCTTTTGTTTACCCCCTTATTACCATACTTAACTGATTGATACTTGTTCAGAATCAAGGCAATTTGTGACAGACAAAAGACAAAACTCATGAAGCATAAAAGATTAGTAGATAAAGATGAAAAAGGGATTGTAGTTAAATAATGAACTAAATCAGAGAAACCAAGAACCAACTAAGACATGGCTAGTTGTAGCGATGTGCTAACTTTGCATTACGCGTGGCATGCTATGAGTTAAAAGCAATAAAAAGAAAGTGGGACTCATCTTTAGATCATCCCCTGATCATGATTTAAATTATGTGTGATAAGGTGAAAGTTAAAGGGAGGACCGTTAGATGAATCACTCATCCAACCGATTTTTGATGGCCATGACTTAGAGTTGCCACTGGCCATTTTAGACTAGGTATGATTGGATACCTATTAAAACTGGTGATTCGAAGTTAAAAAATTTAAAACATTGATTTTACGAACAACATATACCAGAGCTAATCTTTAAGGGTTCAGGAGTCAAGTGCGTGTGGGAAAGGATTAGCATTCCTATGATGCATAAAATTGGTGCCATCTAGCCATAAATTATCAAAGTCTCAGTTTTCCACAGTTTTTCATGTGATCATTATTTATGTGCAATCCTCTTCTTATGATTGCAAATTTTTAAATATTTAGATCCTATTTTTTATTAAAGTTTAATTGATACCTCTCTATGCAACCTAAGAGCGAGATGAAACATAAAAGATTTAATAAAATGAGGTTTGAATTGATTTAGAAGAGGATGCTCTATGTCAAGCACTAGAGAGATACTGAAATAGAACATTGCCTCAGATGTAATGAAATTCAAGTTTTTAAAATCATGAATGCAATTCAACATCAAGAAGAGAAATGAATTAGTAGCAAATTGAAGAATATAATAGAAATTTTATTAAAGATAAACACATGGAAACCAAAAAGAGAGACGATCAAGATGTATCTCGTAATTGACCTCAGTTATTAAGGAATAATCGAATTAGCAATTTTGAGACGCGTTTGGATTCAAAGGCCATTTTAGGCATAAAAAGGTTCATAAAAGCTTCAATGATGTTTAAAGGAAAAA
Source organism: Adansonia rubrostipa (assembly GCA_038381775.1). NCBI lineage: Eukaryota > Viridiplantae > Streptophyta > Magnoliopsida > Malvales > Malvaceae > Adansonia > Adansonia rubrostipa. The sequence goes on from JBBYHM010382470.1 coordinate 131,284, forward strand.
AATTAAGATATTTTTATGTATTTTGAAAAGTGGATTAAAGTATCCCTTTGAAGAAATTAGGTTTGTAAAATCCCCTTGGAAAGCGAGGTTAAGGTATCCCCTCAAAAATAAAGAATTTAAGTGATTTTTGAAAATCAAGATTTTTGTATTTTTGAAGAAAATAAATTTTAAGATGGAAAATATTTTAAATAGGGATTGGAAATTAATTTTAAAAATAATTTGGAGTTTGAATCCGGGCCTAAAAGGATCTATGTTGTGAGTCAAGACTCCATGGTGCACATCTTTGAATATATTTCGAGTTATTCAAATGGCTGGAAAAGTTACTTGGGAAAATCCAAGTAATTTTCCTAAGTTTAGCTAAAATAGGGGATAACATTATGCTATCCATCTTCCTAAGTCTGTTTTGGTTTGGTCTAATGATTTTGTAGTGGCAAACGTTACCTTTGGAGAGGTAGTTCAATAAGGATTAATGTTAAAATATTCTAGAAATCCTAAAAAATGGCCTTCTAGGTGGAATGAAGTTTTGATACCGAGTCTGAATCAGCACTAATAACAAGTGATAGATAAAGGGAGTAGTCAACCTTGACAAATTGTTCTAAACATGTTTGGGATTGTTAATTTGCAAATGATACCTTTTCAAAGATTCCAAGGGTCAAAAACCAAAAAAATCATTTGATAGGCCAAAATTACCCAAAAAAATATGAACCACTGATTGCAGGGGTTTTAGAGAGCGTGGATTCAAAAAATCATAACTCTTATATCTAGAATGATCTAATGGCAAACAAGGTAATTAGTAACATTTTCTAGGAAAAATGCCAGAAAATTCCAAATAAATTGTTTGGAGTCCAAAAATAACTTTTTCCTAATAGAGCCAGTGTCAAAATAGAGGTTTCTTTAAGTTATAGCTTTTATGGTCAGTGTCTAGGTGTTGGACATGAAAATGTCAAATCACTGTGGTCCATGGAAGTGGAATAACAGATAAATCCAGTTCATGTAGAATAGGCCACCAAATCATCCGCTATCCATACCAATGTTGATGATAGGCTCAAAACAAAGCTTAAATTAAACACTTGAAAACATTTTTTATTTTGATTAAAAATAGAATTTATTTGGCCTAATGAGACCATGATCCCAAATATTTATACTTGATATATCCCTAAGATTGGAGAACCAATATATTAAAACATTAAATCCATGCTAATCCTCATTGATTGAGGTTAGTATAGATTTAACTTGGGGTTGTTTTACAAAATCAAATTTTAGCCCACATTAATCAAATATTATATCCATCATATTATGAGCTAAAATGTCTAAACATGGCATCATCATCATCAAGATATGACAAAATTAACATTAAAATGGCATTTTAGCAAGCATATCATCATCAAAATGCAAAAAAATAAAAATAAAAATAAAAATGAATGGATAACATCACAACATGCAAGATGAACATGATATATCATGAATCATGTTAAACGCATGGTATAGCAATCCATATCAACATTTTATCAAATAGATCTTACACTAAAAATGCTCAGAGACATGTATCTTCAAGATATGTTTTAAAATAGAGGTCAAGATGAACATATAATATATCATTAAATATGCCAACAAGACATCAAACTTGTATGTTAATATATGATTAAGAAGACGTATAACAATGAAAATCATGCTATCTCATCTAAGGGTCATGTCAGCATCCTAAAACCAAAGGAACAAAGGCCACCAATATGATACTTTAAAAATAAAATCTAAATTTGTTTGAATTGTACCTTTTTTTTTTCCTTCCCCTTTAAATGACATGGGCCATCTAGCTCATATTTTTCATTTCACACTGTCAAGTTTCCTTGACCTTTTTTGATTTCTTTTCTTTCATAAACCTTGACTCATGAGAATGGAATAAAAAATGGTAGTTGAAACCATTTGGTATGGGGTTCTCCCTAGCCAAGAAAAAAATTCCTATTTTTTTGTCTTGGCATTTGGAATGATTGATTTTTTTGGTCTTTCTCATGTATGGGTGGTGAGAATGGAGGATGTGAACGTGAAAGAATTTTGGATTTCTTTGGTGACGAGAATGAAAAATGAATTTTCTAAGTGGCCTTCATGAAGCATCCAATGAAAAGCAATAAATATTGCTTATAAAAGGTGGTAGGCTAAAGCTAAAAAATCCTATAGTGAGAAGTTAATTTTGTTTATTGTCTCACAAAAATGATAAGTCATGGTGTACTAGGATATGCTTCAATTTTTAATTGGTCCAAGGACTAATACTTAAGTACCAACTAACCATAAAAGTTCCAAAATACACCTTGAATTATCACATTTTGCCATGAAACACCCTACCATCTCGCTAATTGGGTCCTTAAAAATACCATTAATGCAACCCAATAGGCCTAAAATTAATTCAAATAATGGATGTATTAAATCAAAATAATTTTAATAAGGCCTATCAAGAATTTAAAATATTTTAAAAGATAACCTAATACAATTAAATAAAATAGGCTCAAATAAAATAAGTAAATATGCACGTGGGCTCTATTTTATCTAATGTATGTATTTTTTTATAAAACTTGGTTTTAAATTAAATAATTTATGACCCAATATAATTAAATAAAATAGGCTCAAATAAATTAATTAAATATGCATGTGGGCTCTATTTCATCTAATATATATTTTTACAATGCCTGGCCTTAAATTAAATAATTTATGACCTAATATAATTAAACAAAATAAGCCTAAATAAACTAGCTAAATATGTATGCGGGCTTTATTTTATCTAACGTGTACTTTTCATCAGCTTGGCCTTAAATTAAATAATTTATGACCTCACCTTAGATAAGAATGATGGGGATTAGACACGAGCTTATATGAATTATCTTAATGGTGCCTTGGACAATGGCTTTTGATGTTGTGCATGTTTGCTTAGAAAAAATAAGGAGTCTACAGCTACCCCACTTTGGCATTACTAAGTATCAAGAATAGGGCAAAGACAAATAGACATTATTTGTTGGGGATCTAACACTGCTTTATGAGTGCCTATAGAAAAATGGAGATTTGGTTAATACGACACTGAGATATGTAAAATATGTTGGCAGCAATCTTGATAAAAAATTTCAATGAGTTTTGTAGGGCTTGATGGCTTGACCTCCTTACTAGGTTTATAGTTTCCTGGGTTTGACCCCTAGACAGGTGCCAACTAGTGTGGGCTTTGACTTGATAGGTTTCTAGCTCTTTATGGACCAAAAGAAAAAGGAAAAAATGTTGAGCTCTTTGTGGACTAACTTGATAAGCATCCAGCTTTTTATGGACTGAGGTAGATAGGCATCCAGCTTTTTATGGACTAAGATAGGTAGGCATCCAGCCCTTTGTGGACTGATGTAGGTAGGCATCCAGCTTTTTATGGACTGAGGGAAAAAAAGCATCTAGCTCTTTGGACTGAATGGAGAAAAGTGTCTCGCTTGTTGTGGACTAAAAGAAAAAAGTATCCAACCTTTTATGGACTAAAAAGCATCTTACTTTTTATGGACTAAAGAAGCACCCAACTCTTTGTAGACTAAAAGTAGAAAGCATCCAGCTCTTTATGGACTAAGGTGAGTAAGCATCCAACTCTTTGTGGACTAAGGTAGATAGGCATCCAACTCTTTGAGGGCTGACGTAGGTATCCTTCTAACTCATTGTGGACTGAGGTAGGTAAGCATCTAGCTCTTTGGTGGACTAAAAGAAAGAAAGGCATCCAGCTCGTTATGGACTAAAAGAAAAAAAACTTCTAACTTTTATAGACTAAAAGAAAGAAAGGCATCCAGCTCATTGTGGACTAAAAGAAAAAAAGCTTTTAACTTTTATGGACTAAAAGAAAAAAAAGCATCCAGCTTTTTCTAGACTAAAAAAAAAAGCATCTAACTTTTTATGGACTAAAAGATAAAAGCTTTAGCTCTTTATAGACTAAAAGGGAAAAAATCTAGCTCTTTGTGGACTAAAAAGAAAAAAAAATCCAACTTTTTGTGGACTAAAAAAAAGAAGGCATTCAACTATTTATGAACTAAAAAGAACGGTTTGTAGCTCCTTATGGACTAAAAGGAAAAAGTGTCTAGCTCTTTGTGGATTGAGGTAGGTAGGCATCTAACTCTTTATGGACTAAGGTAAATAGGCATCCAACTCTTTGTGGACTAAGGTAAATAGGCATCCAACTCTTTGTGGACTAAAAGAAAGAAGAGTGTCCAACTCTTTATAGACTAAAAGAAAAAATTGTAAATTAAAGGAAGAAAAGGTCCAACTTTTTGTGAAATAAAAAAAGGCATCTAGCTCTTTGTGGACTAAAAGAAAAGCCATCTAGCTCTTTCTGGACTAAAAGGAAAAAAATTCAGCTCTTTGTGGACTAAAAGGAAAAAGCATCCCATTTTTTATGGACTAAAAGAGAAATAGTGTGTAGCTCTTTGTGGACTAAAACGAAAAAAACATCCAGCTTTTTACAGACTAAAAGAAAGAAAACATCTAGCTCTTTATGGATTAAAAGAAAGAAGGAATCCAACCCTTTATGGACCAAAAAGAAAAAGAGTCCAACACTTTATAGACTAAAAGCGGAAAGCATCCAACCTTTTATGGACTAAAAGGAAAAAGCATCTAGCTTATTATAGACTAAAATGAAAAAGTGTTCAGCTCTTTGTCGACTAAAAGTGAAAAGCATCCAGCTCTTTGTGGACTAAAATGAAAAACCATCTAACTCTTTATGGACTAAAAGTAGAATCATCCAATAAAAAAGCATCTAACACTTTGTGGACTAAAAGTAGAATCATCCAACTCTTTGTAGACTAAAAGCAAAAAATGTCCAACTCTTTGTGGACTAAAAAAAAAGGCATCCAACTTTTTATAGACTAAAAGATATGAGTTTAGGTATGTTACTTAGAGCTTTTTAATGCTTTTTGAAAGCAAATATGTACCTAAGTTTTTTTTTTTACTTGTGTAACTTTTATGAATAGGAGTTTGCACTTGAAAGATGTTAATTGTATGCTGAAGATGTAAATGCTTGTTTAAGTGATACAAGGGTAATGATTTATAAGCCTAATCCAATTTAGCTTTAGAGTTTTGAATCGCCTTTCTTCTTTGAATTTCATTAGGTGTTTTATGTTTTAAGGTTTACCAACTTGACTCTCAATGTTCAAATTTCTTTCTAGTGGTTGAGATCAGTTTTGAAGGTTGAGGGGGCTTGTGATGCATAGGAAGGTTCAAAGTTTGATTGACTCGTATAAGGGTTCATTTGTCAGGGTAGGCTAATAGTTTTGGCAAACTGGTTCTTGACTTGACTAAAAGGGTGCACCCGATAGTCTAAACTAATTAATAAGAATGTGGTTCATCAAAAGGTCAAGGATTATTGATTTGGTTCTACCTTTTGGCTAAGGTTTATAAAAGGAAATTTTTTATCATGTTTTCAAGAAAGGAATAGTGGTGTATGCTGTGATGTCATTCCATAGCACAGACACGATATTATGCTGTGTTGTGGGTAAATTGATAATGATGCCTCTATTTTAGTTGAAACCTCATGTGCATGAAATGATGTTCATGCATGTAAAGTGACATGGTGCAGATGTTCATGAGTGTGAAGGTGCAAGAATAGAAATGCACATGAACAAAAATATTTGCAAACATAGGTGCCCCTAATTACTACTGGATATGAATAGGAAGGCACATGAGTGCCAATGCAGAGAATAAGAATGCACATTAACGTGCTTATAGGTAAGAATATATATGAGTGCTAATGTTCGTGAATAAGAATGCACATGAATACGATTATAGGTAAGTGAGAATGGACGTGAGTACAAATGCTTGGGAATATAAATGGATATAAAAAAGAATGCTCACGAGTGCAAATTCATCAAAGTAAATGCACGTGAATGCAAATACAGAGAACAAGAATGCACATAAGCGCGCTTATAGATAAGTGAGAATGCACATGAGTGCAGATGTTAGGGAATCTTAATGGATATGAAGGAGAATGCACATGAGTGCAAATGGAAAGAATAAAAATGCTTATGAGTGTGCTTGTAAGTAAGTGAAAATGCACATGAATTCAAATGCTCATGAATAAGAATGCATGTGCATAATAATGTTCATGAGCATAGGTACACATGAGTGAAAAAGTTAGTTAATATGGATGTACATGATTAAATATGAATGCTTGTGATTATGGATCTATAGGTAAAGATGCATATAATTGCAAATGCATAAGCGTACAGATACTTGTGAATGCAAACACTAAGACTAGCCATCATGCAAATGTTATAGTTAAGGATAATGCAACTATGCTTAAAGTTAATTGTATCTTGATGAATAATGGTGAAGAGCCTAGGAGAAGGATGCATGTGAGTGATGATTGGGCAATTGACATCATTGCATCCTTGAAAGATGTAGAGGTCAGGACTATGGATGGTTTTTTTTTTTTTGAATTTGGCTCTTTTTTGATGATTTCTCTCTTCAAATTAAGAGGCATTTTAATCTTAGCTTTGTCTCATGATTAGAAAAGCTTTTGCCTTTTTTATTTAGAAAGTTCATTTAATGAAAACTCTTTAGTTAGCATGATGTTCAAGTTTCTCAAAGACTGATGATCTATGGTTAGAAGATGGCAATTTGGCTTTTTAATTAGATTAAAGGACTGAAAAGGGTTTTGATTAGTTTTATCACCACGTGCCCCACCTTTAAAACTTTGGATGATCTAAAGGGCATGGCATGCTCAACTTAAAAACAAATGATGGTTGGTCATGGTCAAGCCTTTGAGTTATCACTTGATCAGGATTTGGATTAGGCATAACAATATAAAGGGGAGAGAGACCATCAGGTGAGTCACTCATCCAACTAGTCTCGGATAGCCAACACGAGATGGCCATAAACTTGGAGTCACCACCGATCATTTCTAGCTAGGTAGGATTGGATGCCTACTAAAAAAAATACTCCGAGTTATGAAACTTGAAATGGTGGTTTCAAGGTCTACAAAGTCTAGAGATTTGTTGCTTGGGTTCAAGAGTTGGTTAAGCACCAAGACAGATTAAAATCCTTATGATGCCCAAAATCGATACCTATTAACTTTATTTCACTTTGGTCTTGATTAAATTAGTTCCATTTAGCCTTTATTTAGATATTATTCCTTTTAATGCATGAAGTTTTATAAAAATAGATCAGATTGTTCTTCTTTTTTCTTTCTTTTTTTTTTTTAAATTAGCTCATCTATGTGCCTCGGAGATGTGGAGAAAATAAGGAGTTTTTATGAATATGAAGTCCGAATTGAGTTTTGAAAATTTTGATATTTTGAATTAGGTACTAGAGAAATACCAACATGAAACATCACCTTGTAAATTTTATTAAAAAAATGAATTTTAAATATAGATGCATGATAATTATTATAAAAGGAAATGAGTTAGTGAGGTAGAAAAAATAAAATATAATGATATCAAGCAATCACAAACAAAAAAAATGTAAAAAAGAGGGGTGATCGAAATGTATCTCATAATTGCTATCGATTATTGAAGAATAATCGAGACTAATTTGGATTTGATGGTTATTTGAAGAAAGAAAATGGTTTTTATCAAACTAGTCTAAGGCATCTGAAAAAGAGAAAATTTTGGGTGTTTTCGAGGTAAAACGGGGTTGTAGTATCCCTTTAGAAAGGTGGGGTTAGAGTATCCCCAAAGATAGAGTTAGGAAAATATTTAGGAATAAAGAAAATTTTCATATCCTCTTGTTTTTTAAAATGGGATTAAAGTATCCTATCAGAGTAGTAGGGTTGGAGTATCTCTATTAGTGAAAATTTCAAAATGAAATCCTATTTTTTTATTTTAATATTAATCTGAGTTAAAAGGGGCTGATGTCATGGAGGAACCAACTGGATGCATTTTAAGACATTTAAATGTTTTGATAAAAGGAGATTCAAAAACTAAGATAAAAATAAGAGAAAACATTGTGTCACCTCCCTTATCGAATTCATTGTAGGCTTGTTCGAAGGCTTTAGGCAGTGAATAAGGTATCTTTAAAGAGATAACTCGATAAGGTTTAATGTAAAAATATTTCAAAAATTCTAGACGCTCACTTTCTAAGTGAAATTAATTTTTGAAGTTTAGTCTATATTGACACTAGTAGTACCTATAAGGGAAAAGACATGTCGAACTTTGAAAAATCATCTTGGGCTCATCTACGATTGTTAAATTATGAACAACACCTTTCTGGAGAAGGAATTTTGTAAAATTTTTAGGAAAAATACTTAAAATTTTCATCAAAATCATTTGATAGGTTGGAATGGCCCAAACAGAATGTTCCACATTGGTTCTAGAGGTTCTGACCAACAAAGGTTTGAAAAATAACTCCATATCTAAGAGGATTTGAGGGCAAATGAGACACAGTTAGAAAGGTACTTCAATGCTTTTTAAGGGAAAATATTAAAAAATTCAAAAGAAATATTTTATGGTTCAAGAATGATCTTCCAAATTCAGTTAAGTACTGCCAGAGCAAAAATAGGGGGATTATTTAATATTTTGGTTTTTTCAAAAATAGACTTGGGTCTAGGACATTCAAACGTCCATGGAAAAAAGTAACATGGGCTTCACAAGTTCATTCCATAATCCCAGAGTAGTTTGGGATGATGGAATAACTCATTTTCCATGTTCCTAATGGGAACATGAGACCCAAGATCGAGGTTTAATACTAAAAGGTTTTCCTTTCTTAAAGAATGAACTTATTTCACCATGAATCTAAAGCTGAAATGTTAATTTAACCCCAAGATAGGGAGACCAATTTGATGAAAGCATTAAGTCCATGCTACTTTTCATCTATTAGAGGCAGCATGAGCCTAACTTGGGGATGTTTCTAAAAATTGAGTTTTAAGAAACAAGTAAGCATTTTGATGGAGATATCGTGAACAAAATGCAGTATACACAAAGATAAACATAGGTTAAACATGTAAACATATAAAGATGACATTTTGACATGAAATTGGGTACAAAAATGCAAGAAGATGACAAATAGGGTGTATGAAGATGATATGAACATGTTTGAATAAGCAAATGGATGCTAGAGTTGTCAAGACAACATTTTTATTTCATGAGACTCCTTAAAAAACAAGAAAATGTTTGAACATACCTAAAACATGTTAAGATGCCCATTTAAATATGAAATGGACATGTGAATATGGAAGGAACATGACAAACGATATTTGAACAGAGACTGTGTAATGATGAAAATGAAGTATGGTGAGTTAATATATCCCATAACATCAAGGTGTCAAGAGGGTCATCAAAATCCTAAGACTACCTAAACCAAGGCAACAATGATGCATGAGAGGATTAGGATAGTCATGGCAGCATGAAGGGCTCAGTAAAATGAAATGGATGATCAAATAGAAAATGTATGGAACAAGGGAAAAAATATAATAGAAAAAGCTTGAACCTTTATCCTTTTTAAAAATAGTAACTTTAAGCTCAGTTCTTTCCCTCTTTTTACTATTACTTATCAAGAAAAGGGTGAAAGGAAGAAGCTTTCTAGTAATATGATTGCTGGTGGGGTGTTTTAAGGATGAAAGTATGTGAAAGGTTGACTTTTTAAAGGTGTTCAGGTGGTGGTTTTAGGAAGCTACGGGAATGGAGGTTGGTTGAGGGTGAAAGGCAATGGAATATTGTTTTTGATGAGTTTTTGGAGCTGAAGTTGCTAAAGGATTTGTGGGGATGGATGATGGGTTTTTTTAGATTGCTGGAAAGCTTTTTTTTTATAGCTGGGATTTTTTTTAGACAGCTAGAAGAGTCCTCTATTTAATGCTCAGCAACTGCTTTTAGAAGACAATGTAAAGGCATTTTTTATTTTTCCTTTCTGCACCAAGGGACATCTCTAGCTACCATGCTCAGCTGACTCTTTTCTTATTGGTTTTGCCATGCTGATTAAGGAGGCAGAAAGGCTGTGATAGCCTGCAATTGAAGATATGCTAGTCATACCCTCTTACACCCATATATCTTATAAAAGTAACCTTTGTCATTAATTGTTTAGGATTTAAAAATTTGTTTGAATTGTTAATGAGCCTATAGTTGAGGTTTGCAATGATTTATGATATTTCCTTGGTATAAAAACATGTTTAAATTAGGTTTTCAAAGGCTAAAACATGGCTCGAATTGGGCAAAACTACCTTGGTGTATCAATACAAAACATGTATCAATACACAAAGAACTTTTTACCCATGAGTATTGATGCATAAGTTGTGTATCGATACTAAGAGCAACAAATATTTCCAATCTCGAGACTTAGATTCCCGTATCGATTCCTTATGGATTTGTATCGTTACTCATGCTTATGTATCGATACATTTTGCCAAAAATCACAACTTTAGTGATTGCCAATGTTTGTATCGATAACAATATGCCAGGCATCGATACCATATCTTTAGTATCGATATCAAATCCTTTTGTATCGATCTACATGTGAAAATTCAAGGTTTGGCAATGTAAAGCCTCGTATCAATACTTATAGACCAATATAACTTGCATGTACTATGGCATCTCGATTTTCCTTAACTTGGTCGCAAATAATGGGAAATTGATTAGTGTACTCATTTAAATGATTCCAGTGACACAATGAAAAGTTGCATTTGATGCCTTATTTTTATATTTTCCATTAATACGACCCATAGGCATTTTAGACCTTCCCAAAAAAAATTTTCACCTATTCACTAATAGTGCTTGGTGACACAAAACCTAGAAATTATCTCCTAGTTTTTATTTTAATTTTTAATTTTATCATCCTTTAATTGATCTTAGGGTGCCAAAAATGGGTTAGAAAAAATGAGGTGTCTACAGCTGCCCATCTTTGGTTGTTGCTAAGTAGTAGGAATAGGGCAAAGACAAATAGACACCTTTTTATTCGGATGGGGTGCTGGATTTGTATGCCCTAAACAGGTGCTATCAGCTTGTGTTAGCTTTAGGGTAAGTAAGTGTCCTACTCTTTGAGGACTAAAGTAGATAGTTGCCATTAACTTGTATGGGCTTTGTAGTAGGAAAATATCTTGTTCTTTGAGGATTTGAGGTAGGTAGTTGCTGCCAATTTGTGTAGGCTTAGTTAACCATCCTACCTTTTGAGGATTGTTATTATGGGCTTTGAGGTAGAGAAGCATCCTACTCTTTAAGGACTTGAGGTTGCCACCAGCTTGTGTGGGATTAATTAAACATCTTGCCCTTTGAGGACTAAGGTAGGTAGTTGCCACCAGCTTATGTGGGCTTTGAGGCATGGAAGTATCCTGCTCTTTAAGGACTTGAGGTAGGTAGTTGCCAGCAGCTTATGTGGGCTTCGTTAAACATCCTGCCCTTTAAGGACTAAGGTTGGTAGTCACCACCAGCTTGTGTGGGCCTTGGTAAGCATCTTGCTTTTTGAGGACTGAGGTAGGTAGTTACTGTCGTAAAGTAGCCTAGATGCGAATCCTGACCAAGCCCGACTTAAACGGCCCTTGACTATATAAGTGGTGGTGTATCATTATTTCAAAACTATTTATTCTTCTTTTTTTTAGGCCTTAGCGATATTAATATTCCCTTATTTCTGGGGACTTGGTAGTTAAGATGAATCGTTCACCTATCTTAATGAAATGACCATTGTTTGGAATCGCCACCAATTTGTTTTGGCTAGGTGAGATTGGTCACCTGTCAAAATTAATGCTTTAAGGGTCACAAAACCCTAAAGATAAATTTCATGGTCTAAGAAGTATCAGAGATCATTTTTAAGGGTTCAGGAGTCAGTTACAGCCACAAGAAAGGATTGAACTTCCTATGCCCAAAATTGGTACCTTACTGATCATGCTTTAATATGTAGTATTTAAGTACAATTCCTGTATTGTTAAAATAAGATTTTATTATTCCATGAGAGGAAATTTGGGTTTTGCATTTTGAAAATCGAAACATCTTATGCAGCCCCACCGGAAACCAATGGGACACAAAAGTTTTTATTATTCTTTATACCACAACAAAAAACCAAAGGGCCATAAAAAAGGTTCTAAAAATCCAAAATGTCTTTCAAATCCTACTGGAGTACCTGGAAGAATGTGAAAGATTTTTATTTGTATAAAATTCTCGATTTTCATTTTGAAAAGGGTATCTCATCATTAGAATGATCCATAAAACCCCTATCATATATAGATGGGAGGAATTTCACGCATCACTCTAACTCTGAGACATTGCCTTTATTTTACAAATACATATGAATTTTATTTGAAACAAAAACAAAAGACCTATGACTCGGTTTAGACACTAAAGTACTAATTCGAATCTAGGGACTAAAAAGATGAAAGCAAAATGAGCCCATTCTTAAAGTATAGCTTTGGCATAGAAACACTCGATGGTTACTTAAGACTATGTTTTAAGAACAATTAAAATATCCCTAAGGCTTACATTCGACACTAAGGCACCCGGTAACTGCTAAGGATTTGATTCTAAGGAAAATTAAAATATTCCTAAGGCTTACTATTGACACTAAGGCACCTGGTAACTACTTGGATTGGGTTCTAAGGAAAATTAAAATATTCCTAGGGATTACCATCGACACTAAAGAACCCGGTAAGGAAAATTATGAAAATGTCCCTTGAGTATACCTTCGACATGAAAATACCACGTTACCCCTGGTGGACTAAAAAAAAATAACCTTAAAAGGCTAAAAGAACCTTTAACATTCACCTTTGGTATAAAAGCATCTAGGAAAGAAAAATTATGAAAATGCCCTAAGGGTATACCTTCAACATGAGACTATCCCAGTACCCCTAATGGACTTGAAAGGATAAATAATGATGATTGTTACTCTAAATGGGTAATTTAGACTACAAAATTGACCTAAAGTATGAAAATTACTAATGGATTCCTAAATTTTTCAAAATTAAATATTAGTCCTTAATTGATTTAAAATGCTAAAAAAGATATATATTTATTTTTTTGGCCTAAAAACACTCTAAATGAGATGTTTAAATTTTAAAATAACCTAACATGCAAAAATGCTATTAAGTCTCTAAACTTTCAAAAATTACATTTCTTATGCTAACAGAGAATAAAAAGAATACAAATGGTTTTTATATTTTTAGTACCTCACCAGAGGACCAATGGGATGCTAAAAATATTTAAAATAATCTAAGTGGATGATTTCATGCTAAAAATAACCATTTTTGTCCTAAAAAAGCCAAATTTCCTTAAGGGTCCCTAAACTTTCTCAATTTTATACTTAGGTACCTAAGAAAAAAAACTAAATAAACACAAAATACAATTAATCAGGTAAAAATCAGCATGTAAATCATGAAGAACATCCATAAGAAGGTTCAATCAAACACCTTTGACCAAAAAAGAAAATTTTTCATTATTTGCAAATTAGCCCTTAAACTTTGAGAAATTACAAACTACCACCTAAAGTGTGAAAAATACTTAGAGCATGATATAAAATACCCAAAATTAGTTTCCAAGTTATCCATGAAGCTTTTGGTCAAATGTTTGACCATACAACAAAAATTTCTATTATTTGCAAACTAGTCCCTAAACTTTCCAAAAATTACAAATTGGCCTTTACATGACTAAAATGTAAAACTAAGCTTCAAATGAATCAAAATAATAACAAAAGTCACATGAAAGATCACAAGCAAAAGTTGGTCACTTCTTTCTGCCCTAGAATAAATTTTTAATATTTACATAAAAATCCCTAAACTTCTTAAAATTACAAAGAAACCCTAAAACTAAAAAAATGTATTTTAACTTGATAAATGCATAAAATACACTCTTAAAAGTGCAAGTGTGTTTCGGCCAACCATATAGGTCTAAACAAAGTTTTTTTTATTTGTTTTTTTATTTTTTTTAGATTAGCCCCTAAACTTTTCATATTTACAAAATGACCACAAAAAACATATACAAGCATGAATTTCGGCCAACACCTAAACAATCTACCAATCAATTTTTTTAACTCAATAATCACATATTCACCTTTTATTTAACACAAATTAGCATCATTATACGATAAAATTACAAAAACAAGTATAAAAACATGTGATTTCACCATAATAACAAGAAAACACTAAAAGAAATAGAATATATATATATATGACAAACACAACACCAAAACCAACATGTATCAACATAAACATGATTCATGAAGAAAATAATTTACTAACAAGAAGAAAAGAAAAAAATAAAATCAAGGAAATTAGTTCATGGCTATTATGCTTAGTCTTTCAACATGTATAAAAAATTCCATGAACTTAAGCACATTTTTGGCTCACCAAAGCGAAGAAAAAAATGCATCAAACAAATAAAACTCCAAAGATTTAAGTATAGATTTACACCTTAACAAAGCTTTGAAATTTTTTTCAAGTATTTTCCTCATTTTTTCAACTCTTTTTTTTTGGTCTCCAAAACTAAACTGCCCTTATGAAATAACATCCTCCCCTATTTATAAGGGAGGATTTGACCAAGGAGGATTTTCATCCTCCTTGGCTGAAAGTCTCATATTATTTCCATTCAATTTTCTTTTTTTTTTATTTGATGTTTAGTTTACTTGTTAGGTTAGACAAGTAATAAATGTTGTCATAAGCCCATGCCTTTGTCATCTTTTCTTACAAGCCACCATCTCTATTGTCATGATTATGCTAGTTTAGGTGAAATGATGATTTTGGTTAGCTTGGTGGAATTAGCTGGAATGAAACTAAATCAATTGGAAAAGAATTTAATTCCAACCAAATTAGGTTTCATGCAATTAAATTATAAAATTATTTATGTAAAAGCAAATTATGAATTTACAAGTAAACATAATTGTAGGAGTAAAAAAAACAAATGCAATAAGGTGTATAAAAGCTTAATTGAAAAGTCCATGAAAAAAAGTGATAATAAATTAAAATTGATGTACCCAACAAAATTCCACATAATAAATCCAATTAAAAATTTAACCATATAGAAATTACATAAAAATAAATAAAAAATTTGAATCAAAATAATTGGTATAAAAATAAATAAAAACTTCAAAGAAAAAGTTAGTAGACTTTGTTGGAAAATTAAATATAACAATGGCTTTGGTAGGCTTTTAGAGAATGAAATGGGCTTGGTGGAGAATCAAGAAAATTGGCTTTGTAAAGTCATTGGGCTTCTTGAGAAATTAATGGGCTTATTGGCCTTATTTATAACAGTTGAAATTTTTAGGCCATTAAGGAGATTTTGCCAAAATAAAATTAATAAAAAATTTTATGAAGATTTCAAGTATTGGATCATACAAGGAAAGTTTTTGAGAAGTCTTATGTGGAAGAAAACAAGAAAAAAATGAAAACCAAAACTCGTAAAATTTTACAAGAAAACATTTATGGAAGAAATTTATTATTTGAAAAAAATCACAACTCAAAAAATAAATTGTTTTTTTAAAAACTGATTTGATGGTGGCTAAATGAAAATATTTAAAGAATTTTGAAGTTCAAAACTCGAGAAATTCTACCAAAAATTTTACAAATTAAAAGAAAGCTCATATTTTAAAATAAAAAATTTTTAAAGAATACATTAAAACTTAAAAAAAAATGAATTAAATAAGACTTATTATTCAAAATATTGATTTACAAAATGGTAAAGATAAAAATTTAAAATTCAAAATTCAAAATAATTATCCAAAAAAAAGTTCACAAGTACAATACTTGTGATACTGTGAGAAAAATTCAAAATTAATTATGAAAATAAGTAACTTAACACTTTATGGTATAAAATATCAATATGAAGTTTTTCTTGAATATTTATGATTTTTCAAGGTGAGAATCGACATAAAATCACACCAATGTCGGTAAAAATACCAACCACCAATTTCTTGAGTTTTTCCAAAAAATCTTAGGAAATTCTTAAAAATAGAAAAATTAACCGTGAGATCATCTGCAGTGGTAATTTCCAATATTTGTCAAGAACTTGTTCAAAAACAAAAATTTTTCCTTTGCAGATTCATCTTTTTTACCCGAGAAAATTGATTTTTCCATCATGTGTATATACAGTTATTTACATATGATTGATTAAATTACAATGATGTGAAACTGCTCTGGTGAAAGTAGACCTCCATCAGAGTGGCCACTACATTTTTATTCTCGGATACTTGAGACTTTCGAGGATAGACAGCTTGGACAAAATTAGGTGTGTATAGTTGCCCCTCTTTATCCATTGCTGAGATATAAACATACATATTAGAGCTTACTGATTACAAAGGGAACTTTTTACCTACAGTGAAGTTAATATTGAAAATGAATTCGTTAGGGCAAAAACACACAAACCAACCAATAAGACAAATTGAGTAAGACTAAGTAGTCAGGTCAACAAATGAAGGGAGTTACCTGAGACTAAGCCAATGGGTAGACAAAGGATACAAAGGTAAAGCCTTAGGTTAAAGGTAACAAGGTAGACCATGGCTGAACCATTATGTCGAATGAGATACAAGGGGGAGTTTGACCAGGGCAAAATCATAATGTCAAATGACACTTAAAGGAAGTTTGACTAGGGCAAACCATCATGTCAAATGAAATAAAAAAAGGTTTGGTCAGAGTTAAACTATCATGTTAAATAGAGGTGTAAAAAAGGTTTGACCTTTGACCAGGGCTAAACCACATGTCAAATTAAATGAAAAGGGAGTTTGACCAGGGCTGAAGCATCACGTCCAACGGAGGTGAAAAAAAGTTTCACTAGGGCTAAACCATCACGTCAAATGAAATGAAAAGGGAGTTTGACTAGGGCTAAACCATCACATCAAATAGAGGTGAATAAAAATTTGACCAGGGCTAAACCATCATATCAAACGGAGGTGAAAAAAAGTTTGACCAGGGCTAAACCATCACGTCAAATGAAATGAAAATAGGGTTTAACTAGGGCTAAACCATCACATTAAACAGAGGTGAAAAAAAGGTTTGACCAGGGCTAAACCATCACATCAAACGAAAAGAAAAAACATTTGACTAGGGCTAAACCATCACGTCAAACAAAACAAAATGAAAAGAGAGCTTGCTCAGGGCTAAACCATCACATTAAACAAAATTAAAAGAGAGTTTGACCAAGGTTAACCATCACATTAAAGAAAGATGGAAAAAAGTTTGACCAAGGCTAAACCATCACGTCAAATGGAGGTGGAAAAAAGTTAGACCAAGGCTAAACCATTATGTCAAACAAAATGAAAAAAGAGCTTGAACAGGGCTAAACCATCACATCAAACGAAGGTAAAAAAAGTTTGACCAAGGCTAAACCATCACATCAAACAAAATGAAAAAGAAGTTTGACCAACGCTAAACCATCACATTAAATAAAGGTAAAAAGATGTTTGACCAAGGCTAAACCATAAAATGAAAAGAAAGCTTGATCAAGGCTAAATCATCATGTCAAACAAAAGTGAAATGAGGTTTGACTAAGTAAAATGTAGCAAGACTTGACCGGGTGCAGCCAAGTAAATAAGAATTTGACTGAGTGTGATTGATTGGAAATAAACCTTAATAAGGTTGAAGTAATCTAATATCTGAGATCTTTAAGGAAAGCTTGACTTTTTTTAATTTTGAAGCAGTATCCGTTCTAATAGTTTTTTTTCTTGCTTCATTGCTTTAAACTTGTGAATTACACAATTATGAATGTAGATGCGTGATAAATGTGCATGGATTTTCATGATTGGATTTGTTCTTTATTTTTTTATCTTTCATTCATTTTCTTTTTAAATTATGATTCAACCTACTTCAAAAGCCTAAAAACTTCAGAAAGCATGGTGAATCTTTTTGGCGATAAGGGCCAATTTGAATCTGACATTGTCTTTCCAGAAACAATTGTTTTTATCATTTGAAGAATTCAAATTATGATGCACCAGTATCATCTAGTGGTTTAAAAAGAATGGTATGATTAGGAATGTATGAGGGATGCCCCTTGTGGTTATGTGGTGCATCAATACAATCTAGTGGTTGAGGAAAAGGGATATGATTAGAAATATGGGCGATGTCTCTGCCCTGAGAGAGTAGGACTTTGTGATGTATTAATACTATCTAGTGGTTGAGAAAAAAAGATATGATGGGTAATGCCCCTGTCCTAAGAGAAAACAAGACTTTGTGATGCATCAATACCATCTAGTGGTTGAGAAAAAGGGATATGATTAGAAATGTGTAGGGGGATGCACTCATTCGATCCATTTATGGTTTTTAGAATGTAATAAGGACCTGACATTTCCATCAACTCCCTTACCAGCCGAAACAAAATGATGAATATCTTCTAAGAGGTTCAATTTCCTCCATCATCAGAATTCTATGTAAGACCGTTAGTTATCTACACTTAATGCTTCCTAGAACATTTAAAGGAATTAAGATGTGAACCAAGATTTACATAATGTTTTAACCTCATTCAAAAGTAACTCAAAGAAATTAGTTTGTTATCTATTTCAATCAATCTTTATTTCTTTAAGTCGTTAATTATCATTTAGCAAAAATGTTAGCACGATCAAAAAGATAGTCTAACAGAGGTTGCCTTTCAAGGAAAAAAAATAAAATAATGGTAAAATGCCTAAGAAGAGATTCACAAAGATAATGGTAAATGTCAAAGAAAAGGTCTAGACAACTAAATTTAGATCTTCTAAGATTTCTTGTAAACGAAATATTTGCTTCTGCATAGATCTATCTTTTATAGATGCGTTTGATCATATATCATGCCTATGATTTGATCATTTCTTTCTTTACTTGAGCCACCCTTTTGGGTTTTCAACTCAAAGCCTTTCCCTTGTATCACCTTTAATCGAACCCTCTGTTTAGGTTTTCGTCAGATTTTAATTTTTTTTGCTTTGTTTTTTGTTTTTTGTTTTTCTTTTTTTTTTATTTTTTAAGTATAGTATTTTTTTACACTGTCTGCATTGATAGGGTTTGGCGAGACATCTCTATCTATTTTGGCAAGGATTAATATCCCTTCTGAGAATGCCTTGTGAACCAAATAGGGCCCTTCCCAATTAGGTGCCCATTTGCCTCGTGGATTTTTTGTATCAAGAAGATTCTTTTCAGCACCAGTTCTTTTTCATGAAGTTGTCTTGGACGAATCTTCTTATCGTAGGCCTTTATCACCTCTTTTTTGGTATATTTGCCCATGTTGGATCACTTTCAACCTCTTTTCTTCAATAAAGTTTAATTATTCATAGTGATCTTATGCCCATTCAGCTTCTTCCAATTTGGTCTTGATTAATATTCGAAGTAATAGGATCTCAACTTTAATTGGTAGCACTACCTCCGTACCATACACCAATGAGTAAGGTGTTGCCCCAGTCGAGGTCTGTACCAAGGTTTGATAAGCAATGAGAGCGAATAGAAGCTTCTCGTGCCAATCTTTATAAGCCTTCACCATTTTCCCATAATCTTCTTAATATTTCTGTTGGTACTTCTATAGCCTCATTCATCTTTGGATAAGATGTGATCGAATTATGGTGAGAGATTTTGAGCTGGGTACGGACCTTTACCATCAATTTATTATTCAATTTGGAGGCAATATCTGTTATAATTCTTTTGGGACCTCGAATCTACAAATGATATTAGCCTTTAAAAATTTAATCACGATTAATCTTATGACGTTTGCAAAAGAAGCAGCTTTCACACATTTGGTGAAATAATCAATGGCCACCAAGATGAAATGATGTCAGTTCGATGCTGTAGGAGTAATAGGTCCGATGACACCTATACCCCATATAAAAAAAGGCCATGGTGCGGTTATGACATGTAACAGTGAGGGTGGGACATGAATCTTGTTGGCATAGATTTGACACTTATGGCACTTTTGGGTGTACTTGATACAGTCACTCTCCATAGTCATCCAGAAGTAGCCCAATCTCATGATTTGTTTTGCCATCTTATATCCGTTGGCATGAATCCCACAAACCCTTTCATGTACTTCTTCTATTATTTTTTTTGCTCCCGAAGCATCAACCACTTTAACAATGTTTGGTCAAAAATTTTTTTATACATTATCTCTCCATCCAAGACAAAATTCAGTGCTAGCCTTCTTAAGGTTCTCTGATCTGTTTCTAAGGCATTTGGTGGATATACTTGATTTTTCAAATAATTTTTGATATTGTGATACCATGGAAGGCCATCTGTTTTAATCTTAATGTTGTGGCAGTATGCAGGGAATTCATAAATACTCATCTCAATAGGTATCACCTCCTGCTCCTTGTTTACTTTGAACATCGAAGCCAATGTGGCTAGAGCATCTACCATTTGATTGTCATCATCAACAGATGAATGATGTCTACTTCTTCAAATTTTTCTTGTAATTCTAGAATTAATTATTTATATTACTGTAACCTTGGGTCTTGCGTTTCCCATTCTCCATGCAATTGGTAAATTACCATGGCTGAATCTCTATAGACTTTCAATACTTGGGACTTCTTTTCTAATGCTGCTCAAAGCCCTATAATACATACCTCATATTCTACCATATTATTGGTGCAATAAAAAATTATCCAGGTTGTAAAAGGGTAATAATCCCCTTTTAGAGATATTAAAATTGCACCGATTCCATGGCCCAATGTATTTAATGCTCTATTAAAATACATTTTCCATGTAGATCCTTCTGATGACTTTTCATTTACAACTGTAATATTCATCAAGTCTTCATAAGGGAATTTAAAACTAACAGCTGATAATCGTCAAACCTGGCTTTCTAAGAAGTCAGCAATGACACTTCCTTTGATCACCTTTTGGTTTACATATATGATATCATATTCGGATAGTAGAACTTGCCACCTAGCTATGCTTTCTGATAAAGCTGGTGCTTCAAACAGATATTTGATTAGGTCTATTTTGGTGATTAGCCATGTAACAAGATACAACATGTACTACCAAAGCCTTTTCACTGTCCAGACTAGAGCACAATATATCTTCTCTATATGGGAATAATTTACCTTATAATCTAGAAATTTCTTAATGAGGTAATAGATTACCTACTCTTTCTTTCTAGTCTCATCATGCTGGCCCAACACACAGTCCATGGATCTTTCAAACACTGACAAATATAGGATCAAGGGTCATCCTAGAGCAAGTTGTACCAATATCAGCAGATTAGACAGATATTGCTTAACTTTTTGAAACCATTTTGGCATTCACTATCCTACTCACCAGGATTTTGTTTTTGTAAAAGTCAAATAATCATATCACACTTATGCATGAGTTAAGATATGAATCTAGCAATGTAATTTAATCTCCTTAAGAAACTTCTCACTTCTTTTAGCGTGCGTAAGGATGGCTACTCCTGTATAGCTTTAATCTTATCTGGGTCAACCTCAATTCCTCTTTTGACCCAACAATTTTCTAGACCTAGCTTCGAATGTACATTTTATCGGGTTTAGCTTTAACCAATATTTCCCCAGCCTTTCAAACAACATTTGCAGGTTCGCTACATGACTTTCTTTTTAAGGGGACTTAGAAAACATGTCATCAACGTACACTTCAATTTTTTTATGCATCATGTCATGGAATAGGGTAAATGATTGTTGCCCTTTGGTAAGTTTCTCTCACATTCTTCAACTCAAATGGCATTACTTTGTTACAAAATATTCCCCATATTGTGACAATGTGGTCTTTCTCATATCCTCTGGAGCCATCTTAATTTGGTTATACCCCAAAAATCCATCCATGAAGGAAAATAAATACTTCTTTGTAGTATTATGAACCAGGGTGTCTATACGAGGAAGGGGGAAGTTATCTTTTATGCTTGCTCGATTGAGGTCCTACTAATCTACACACATTCTAACTCTTTCATCTTTCTTAAGAACTGGGACAATGTTTACAACCCACTTCGGATATTTTGCCACCTTCAAAAATCCAGATTTAAACTGCTTTTTAACTTCTTCTTTTATCTTTAAAAGTATCTTTGGTTTCATTCTTCTTAGCTTCTATTGAACTAGTTTGCATTGCGGCTTCAAGGGTAATTTATGAATCACAATCTCCATATCCAATCCTGGCCTCCTTGATAAGACCATGCAAAGATGTCTCAAAATTCATGCAGCTAACTTATCAGATCTTCTCGGGTGGAAGCCTTTATGGTGGTTCCTATTATGATCTTTTTTTTATCATTTTTATCATTCCCTAAATTGATAATCTTAGTGTCCTCTTCATGGGGTATTATGCTCTTATCTTTTCATTCAATTATTTTTAACAAATCAGAAGGCAAGATATGATCATCGACATCTTCTTTAAGATCGACCTCGTTTGATCAAATAGTCTATTCGAAATTAACTTGTAAATCCTGATTAGATTTATTTGTTTCTCTACAAAGGCAAAAGTAAGGAAGAAATGGGCAAAAGAATATGGGATAAGAATGAGGTATGGATGCAAAAAGGAAAAGAGATGTTGAGATAAAAAATCATAAAAAAATCATAAAAGAAATAGATGTAAGAAAGAAAAAGAGCCAAAAAAGATTATATAAGGAAAGATTACATGCATTTTATTTTTACTAATGATAAACTAACATTATAAGGTTTTACAAAAAGATTTATGGACGAGAGAGTTCATTTCTTAGTTATTACTTTGGGATTGGCCTAGACATTATGCTTCTCTCAGCACATGTCTATTTCCTTGAAACACATCCAAGAGGGTATGGGCGAATCCCATGATCCTAAGTAAATTGTTTATCATCTCTTCTAATGGCAGCCACGTGATGCTCTTCAAAGCCTTTATTGATCCACTTTTTTTATCTGTATTTCCTAGATTAACTCCTCTATAGTAGAAAACTTCCTCCAATGAGGGGTAGGGAGTTGATTTCTAGCCTGACTTTTGGCCAACACCCAGGGATGGCTGCTTTTCTATCATTCTTTTTTTGAACTTCTTCTTTTGAACTCTTTTTGGCTGGAAGCCTAAGCTATATTTGTCTTTCTTACCACTGACATTAATGGGCTAGCTGATTCCTTGCAAGCATCTCCTGAGTCTTTTTTGGCTAAAGCTCATTTCTCTATTATCAACTTGAGGCCTATACGTATGCTTTTCCATAGCCTTGGTTTAAGGATGACTGACTCTTCTGATTTAAAGGTCGTGTTGACAATCTAAAAAACTCTAAAAGAGCAGTATCAGTTTCAGTATTTGTGTCAATGTAAGGAGCCTCTGTAGACATCATTACGACTATGTCTTCTTCCCCAAATAGACTCACCAATCTTTCTCCATTATAAACTTGACTTTTTGATGCAAGAATGACAGAATAGCCCTAGCGAGGTGAATCCATGGTCGCTCTAACAAACAATTGTATGCTGGAGCAATATCCATAACATAGAACTCGATTTCAAATGGGCAAGGACCAATTTCTAAAGTAACTAAAATAGTTCCTTTGATGTCCCTCCTTGTTCCATTAAAAGCCCTGACAATTGCATTGCTTTATTTTATTTGGCTAACATCTACAAGCAAATGGGACAGTGTACTCCATGGCATGACATTTAGTGCAGAGCCATTGTCGATAACGACCTTAAGTAGTATGGTCCCTTGCACCGAGTCATGATATGGAGGGCTTTTGCTGAAGTATTACTTCTTGGCAAAATTTTATCCTTACTAAATAAGATGAAGTTGTCAGTTATAATATTGTTTACCAAGCGATCAAGTTTGTTGACAGAAATGTCCTAAGGGACATAGGCCTAATTAGTACTTTTAGTAAAGCATTTCAATGAAGTTCAAAACTTAGCAACAGAGCTAGCTGGTTGTTGCTTTAATTACTCATGACACTGTATTCATTGTGCTTGATATACTTTACAAATTTGACTACATTTTTTTCCTTTACTGGCTCTTACTCTTCCTCTGGGACATCCTTACTAACCACTACCTTCCCAAATGTTTATGCCTTTGATTTCACCTTCGTACCTGCTTCACTGGTTTCCCTCCTATATACACGCCCGCTTCTTGTAACATGGCTAACCCCTATGATATCGACGGATGCTAGTTAGGTAGTTCTAGAGTAGCGACCCTGCCATCGTACTTCCACTATCTTGATAAGGGAACGGTGCTAGTGCCCTAATAATTAGTCTGGGGGCAATATTTACCTTTAAAGGCATGGTCTGGTTGCAACGAATGATGAGACAGTGGTCAATATTGTAGAGGGGTTATGACAATTCTTCCCCCACCATATTGATTGATTTTTCTGTTTTCACTTTTGTTTGTTCTAAAAGCTAGATCTCACCATGATTCTTTATCCCTTGAATCAATGCTTGAAAATCTAGGCAACTCTACAAGGTATGCCCTAAAGTTAGGTGATACTTGCAAAAATTGACACCATCATTAAATTATCTTTTAATGCTTTCTTGATTTTGGCTAAGGATCTTGACTTTGGTAAGAACCATCCATACTTTCTCCAAGGGTGTTTTGACCTCTTTCACACTCAACTTCCTCCATTGCCTCTTTTTAATGCTAATGACATTGACTCTAGGCTAAAGATAATCTGGCAAAGGGTTTGCTGCCACATTAAGAGTTGACGCGCTATCAAATTTGAAGGTGCCTCTATTAAGAAGGCTTTGCACTTTATGCTTAAAGGGTTGGTAGTTTTTAATTGAATGACCTGGTAGTACATGGTATTCATAGTGTAAGTTTGGGTCATACCAGCTGAGGTATTTGCCTTTATACGGGTATTGACACTACTAGCCTTACTTCTGAAAGTTTGTCTAACATTTCCTTGTATGAATAAGAAAGAGGGTCAAAATGGGGTCTGGTTTGGTTGATTCGTTGGGGTTATGTATTGGGGTTAGGTTATAGCTAGTTTTGGGGAAGTGGGTTTGGAATGGTAGCTTAGACAGTTATTAAAAAGGGTGCTTGAGGTATATTGTATGGATAAGTGTTTTGGGGTATTTATCTTAGATTTTGTTAATAAGGGCGAGGTCCTAGGCTTGGATGACTACGGAGTAAATTTATTTCATCAGATGATCAATATAAAACTATTGCCTTAGCGAATTGGCCATCCACTTGTCATATTCATCTTAGACTTGGCAAAACTTGTTATCCCGACAGACATCCATTTCCCCATATGCTTGGGCCTATGCCTCAATGTCACGCTCTATTCGAGGCAACTCTTGTCTTACTTGCCCCAAAGTTGAAAGAGTGCTTTTCTTTCCTAGAGTAATTCTATCATCCTTTCCCATTCTTGGTGAAGGGCATTTTTGAGCCGCTTATTCTTTTCTGTAGAACTCCTCCATTATCTTTGTGTATCCTCGTGCACCTTTTGCTCTTGTTCAAATGCAGCTACCTTGGCTTTACTTCCTACGGCTTTAGCTTTCCACTTTCCAAGCTCTCTGTGAAGCTTATGCATTTCCTCGGCAACTTGACTAAGAGATTTGCTAGAGCTCCTGGATAAACCAATGATTTTCATCTTCTTGTTGTGTTCTACCCAATTATGCTTCATTAAAGTGTACTGCTCCTTCATTTTCTGAAGATCTTTTTTTTTGGCTTCCATCTTTATCTTTATATACATGATCTATCCCTGGATGGCTTGATTCTTGGCAATCGCTCTTTGCTAGTCTCTTTCTACCTTTTTTGTAATTAACTCCACTTCAGAAAGCATGATTGGCTTTGGTTGAATGGTTGCTTGAAGACTAACCCCCTCTATGCTTGGAATAATAAAATCACATCCCTGAATTAATCTTCATGCGTCATACCCGAGAGTGGTCTAATCTGTGTAAGAGAGTAGCCTAAAATCATATCTCTCTTTCTAATGTACAACGGTTATCGAAAACATGTTCCTGTATCCTTCCCCATGGTAATCCAAATCCATGCTAGCCAAATCGAAAGCCATAGGGATGAATTGCTTAGTGCCATATTGCCATCGGACCAAAAGTGGTGCATATCTGACTATTCACTATAATTCGAGCAAAGGTACAAATGATAACTAAGCACACCTATACAGGACAAATTTGGGTGCGAACTAAGGAGCTCTCCATGTTATCTCTTTCAAAGCCAAGTTCTTCAATGACATCACCCACTGATTCTTCATTGATGATTGTGGCCAATCTTTCTCCATAAAATGCTAGAGAGGGATAAAGTGTGATAATAGGGTTAATCTTATTGGTGCCATCTCTCTAAAAATGGTTGCGAGCCCAAATATATAGCATTAATGCACTCTCAAAGAATCTGCCTTTGCCCGACTTCTGACACGCATTAAGTGCTTGAATGTTTTTTGCTAAGATGGCGGGGGCAAGATGCATATTCCACTTCAACTAGTCAAAGAGCTCAATCACCGCTACTTTCATATGTCCGAGTACCCTTAGGAAGAAAAACAACCTAATGCATCGAAGGCTTCCTCTTTTTCTAGTTGATCCCTAATATACTCCTTTAATAATCCATGAAACAACTGTGCTATTGCCTTTATGTTTGAAGTGAAAAGACTAGGGAGATAAATCAAGGATCTATGCCAATCTCTTTTTGTGACTCGTCGGGTTGTGCTCTTTGTAGTAGATAGGTCTTGTCTCCACTTGTCCCAGCCCTAATAATGATGCAATCTCTTCTATGGTGGGGTTCATGTCATGGTGATTAAATGAAAAGCATCAGTAGGAGGGGTTCCAGAATTCTATCAGTGGAGATCTTCAACAACATGGTCATATGTCCATATTTTGCCGTAAACTAGGTTTGCTTGGTTTTATCCCATCCTTCCCATATATGTACCAATTAAGAAATATTATTTTGTCTAAGATCCAAGTGTGATCTTTGGCAGTCTGGATATAAAGTCCCCAAGTATGCAGTTCCCTCATTTTCTCTGATTTAGTTCGAACTTGGTGCGAACTTTTTCAAAAGTTCTGGAAATAACCACCACTTTTGCTTGGTTCGCCATAAAATCGAATGGAAATTAGTTGGATTTGATATCAGGCCTAAAGCAAATGCCCATGAAGCAAATGAATGATGCATAAGAAGGACCAAAAATGAAAAAAAGTAAGCAAGTTAGTATCCATGAAATAAATATTCCAGATAATAAAATATAGCAATATATAATATCACAAAGATGTTATTGAAATAAAGCAGGAGAATAAAGAAAGAAAAAGGTACACATATCCCTTTGTATGTCCCTAACCTCGGTGGCACCTATAGTAAGGATATGGTATTAACTAGGGAGCTACCAAGATTCACTATATGAGGTTAGGGTCAGATCTCTAAATTGATTCTCGAATTGCCCTTAGTCCAGAACGGACTAAAGAGATACCTTCTCCTTATCCATCACGGATTTATGTCGAAAAAGGTTCAATTTGAGTGGGAGTATCTTCCATGCCTGTAACGAGGCTAACACCTTGGGCAGGCATAGGAATTTACACCTGATAGGCTTTTCATTGGCCCAATCAAAGGCTAACACCTCAGAAGGCAGAGCTATTTCACCTCCTCCTAAATTATTAGGTACTTAAGTCCCTTAAGCATTAGACAGAAGGGAAACTATTACAGATGTGCATAGCATGTGCGAAGGGATAAGCATACCTTTTTTTTAAAATAAATAGAAAATACACAAACATTGACTTAAAAATAAAATAAGTTATAAAGAAAAATTTTCCAAAATGGGAATTAAAGCTAAATGCCAATTGAAACCGGATTAATTGAAATTTAATTAACACATGATCAATTTTAGGCCTTACTCTCTAAAATAATTTGTTCCTCAACAGAGTTGCCAAGCTATCGTAACGTGGCCTGGATGCGAATCCTGACCAAGCTCAACTTAAACGGCCCTTGACTACATAAGTGGTGATGTATCATTATTTCAAAACTATTTATTCTTCCTTTTTTGGGCTATATCGATATTAATATTCCTTTATTTTTGGGGACTTGGTAGTTAAGATGAATCGTTTGCCCATTTTAACTTTAAGTAGTCATCACAAAATGACCATTTGTTTGAACTCGCCACCAATCTATTTTAGCCATGTGAGATTGGTCACTTGTCAGAATTAATGCTTTAAGGGTCATGAAACCCTAAAGATAAATTTCATGGTGTAAAGAGCATCAAAGATCATTTTTAAGGGTTCATGAGTTAGTTATAGCAACAAATAAGGGTCAACCCTCTCGTGGTGCCCAAAATTGGTAACTTATTAATCACGGTTAATTCAAACTTTAATTTTTATTTGGCTTCAATATGTGGTATTTAATTACAACATTTGTATTATTAAAATAAGATTTTATTATTTCATGAGAGAAATTTGAGGTTTTGCATTTTGAAAATCAAAACGCCTTACGCACACCCGCCAAAAAACCAATGGGACACAAAAGTTTTTATTATTCCCTTTTATACCTTAACGGAAAACCAAAGGGCCATAAAAGGTTCTAAAAAACCAAAATGTCTTTTACATCCTACTGGAGTACCTGGCAGAATGTGAAAGGTTTCTATTTGTATAAAATTCCTAATTTCCATTTTGAAAAGGGTATCTAGTCATTAGAATAATCTGTAAAACCTCTATCACATATAGGTGGGAGGAATTTCGTGCATCACTTTAACTTTAAGACATTTCCTTTATATTACAAAGACATACAAATTTTATTTGAAACAAAAACAAAAAACCTATGACTCGATCTAGACACTAAAATACTAATTCAAATCTAAGGACTAAAAAGATAAAAGAGAAACGAACCTATCCTTAAAGTATACCTTCGACATAGAAACACCCGGTGGTTACTTAAGGCTAGGTTTTAAGAACAATTAAAATATCCTTAAGGCTTACCATCGACACTAAGGCACCCGGCAACTACTTAGGATTGGGTTCTAAGGAAAATTAAAATATTCCTAAGGCTTACCATCAACACTAAGGCACCCAGTAACTACTTAAGATTGGGTTCTAAGGAAAATTAAAATATTCTTAAGGCTTACCATCGACACTAAGGCACCCGATAAGGAAAATTATGAAAATGTCCCTTGAGTATACCAAAAATGACCTTAAAAGGCTAAAGGAACCTTAAACATTCACCTTTGGCATAAAAGCATCTCGATAAAAAAAAATTACAAAAATACCCCTTGGATATACCTTCGACATGAGAGTATCTAGTACCTCTTATGGACTCGAAAGGACAAGTAATGATTATTCTTACTCTAAATGGGTAATTTAGATTACAAAAATGACCTAAAGTATGAAAATTGCTAATGGTTCACTAAATTTCTCAAAATTGAATATTTGTCCTTAATTGATTCAAAGTGCTAAAAAAGATATATTTATTTTTTTACCCAAAAAGACCCTAAATGAGTAGTTTAAATTTTAAAACAACCTAACATACAAAAATACCATTAAGTCCCTAAATTTTTAAAAATTGCATTTCATACCTTAACGGAGAACCAAAAAAATAAGAAAGGTCTTTATATTTTTAGCACCTTAGCGGAGAACCAAAGGCATGCTAAAAATATTTAAAATAATATAAGTGGATGATTTCATGCAAGATAACCATTTTTATCCTAAAAATGCCAAATTTCCCTAAGGGTCCCTAAACATTCTCGATTTTATACTTGGGTACCTAAATAAAAAAAACTAAATCATCATAAAATACAATTAATTAGGTAAAAATCAGCATGTAAATCATGAAGAACATCCATAAGAAGGTTCAGTCAAACACCTTTAACCAGAAAAGAAAATATTCCATTATTTGCAAACTAGACCTTAAACTTTAAGAAATTGCAAAACACCCCCTAAAGTGTGAAAAATACCTAGAGTATGATATGAATTACCCAAAATCAGTTTCCAAGTTATCCATGAAGCTTTCAGTTAAATGTTTAAACCATAATACAAAAAATATTCTATTATTTGCAAGCTAGTCCCCTAAACTTTCCTAAAATTGCAAATTGGCCCTTATATGATTAAAATGTAAAATTAAGCTTCAAATGAATCAAAATAATCAAAAAAGTCACATAAAAGACCACAAGCAAAATTTGGTCACTTTGAAAAATAGCTAGAGCATGATATGAAATACCCAAAATCAGTTTTCGAGTTATCCATGAAGCTTTAGATCAAATGCTTTGGCCATACAACAAAAATTTCTATTATTTGCAAACTAGTCCTTAAACTTTCCTAAAATTACAAATTAGCCCTTACATGATTAAAATGTAAAATTAAGCTTCAAATGAATCAAAATAATCATCAAGATCACAAGCAAAATTTTGTCACTTCTTTCTACCCCAAGAATAAATTTTCTAATATTTACACAAAAGTCCCTAAACTTTTTAAAATTATAAAAAAACCCCAAAACTAAACAAAATTATTTTAACTTGATAAATGCATAAAATACACTCTTAAAAGTGCAAGTGTGCTTTGGCTAAGCATATAGGTCTAAACAAAGATTTTTTTATTTTTTATTTTTATTTATTTTTTTGAATTAGCCCCTAAACTTTTTATATTTACAAAATGACCACAAAAACACACATACAAGCATCAATTTCGGCGAACACCTAAACAATCTATTAATCAACTTTTTTAACTCAATAATCACATATTCACCTTTTATTTAACACAAATTAGCACCATGATATGATAAAATTACAAAAACAAGTATATAAAGATGTGATTTCACCATAATAACAAGAAAACACTAAAAGAAATAAAATATATGCACATATATATGACAAACACAACACCAAAACCAACATCATATCAACATAAACATGATTCATGAAGAAAATAATTTACT